>PVIA01016515.1:0-18593 GCA_004024845.1 Tonatia bakeri | reverse complement strand
TTGGGGAGCTTCTTTGAAAAAACGCCCCTGCCTGAGCCACCTCCCCAGCCGGCCTCCCCTCTTCCTACCTAACTGTGCCTGGAGTCTGACTCAGCCCGTCTGGGTGGGGCCCACGGCCTCAGGGAGAGGGAGGGTGGAGGACATGGGGCTTTCAGACAGACCCTGGGCCCGCCCAGGAGCAGGTAGAGGAAACACGGAAGTCAGTGGGGAAGTCTATTTTAGTCCTAACCCTAGAAAACTGAAACTCTCCCCAGAGGAGGAGGGGGCTCCTCCAGGGGAACTGGACGGGCCATCAAAGCCAGGTGCTGTGGGACCGGTGTCCCCACCCTGACCCTTCGGCAGGCTCTGGGGATGGATGCCTGGGTGGGTGAGCGGGTGCCGACAGCGACCGAGAGCGTGGGCGCTGGGCCTCGCTGCCCAGCTGTGAATCCCAGCCCCCACTGGTCTGCAAGTCAGCTCAGACCGCTTCCGACTCCTCCTCCCCTTCTTTCTCCACACCTTGGGCGCTCCTTTCCCACCTGCCCCTCGTTATCCTACGATAAGCACGCCTTTCAGGGGCCCAGCCTGTCCCTCCCCACTAGACTTTGCCCAGGGATCCCTGTGCAGACCCCTGCCCACGCAACCTCACACTTGATCAGGCTGCCGGGAACCAGGGCCCAGGCCACCTCCCTCCAAGTCGGCTGTTCCAGCCAAGAACCAAGACACTGCCATGTTTTCTTCCTCCAGCAGGGGGCACTCCAGGCCCAGGCAGCATTCATTTGTTTCACAAACATTTCCTGGGTACCAATGTTGCTCCAAGCACTGGGCCCCGAGTCGGGGACATGAAGGTTAAAAATAAAACAGTTCTCCTGTCCAGGAGTTTGTGGTTTTAGTGGGAAACATGTAAAAACAAAGACGGGAAAACAGAGGGTCACCTTAGGAGGCAGAAGTAGTGCCCAGGTCCAGGCACCGTCCCCCGGCCTGGGTAAGAGAGGGCCCCTCCCTCTGTCAGACCCAGGGAATGGCACAGACAAGTGACCCTGGGCTCCCAGACCCCTGCCTCGGCCCTCCACCATCTCAGCCCAACTCGATCCCTGTTCTCCTTGAGGCATTCTGGGAGTCTCGAAAATTCCAGAAGGATGCCTGGCCTGGCCCAGAAAGGAGCCTCAGTCTCGGGAGGCATTGGGGGGCCAGCCTGAGGCTGTCTCTTCCCGCTCCTCCCCCACGGCCCCCGCCCCCACCACAGCCCCAGAGAAGGTGAGTCGTTGATCTTTCGCAAGTTGCCCGCTCCACCGGTCTCAGCCCCTCCGACCCTCCCTGCAGTCTCTCGGGACCTCGAGGTCAGGGGTGGGATGTGGTGTGACACCCTCATCTAGGTCCCCCTGCAGCGTCCCGAGCCTGCCTGGCTGCACAGAACACCTGGAGCACTGGTTAACAACACAGATTCCTGGGCCTGACTCAGACCTCCTACATTCAGATTCTCTGGGGCCGGGAACCGGGAAGCTGTCATTCTAACAAGATCCCCAGGAGATGTCAACCACTGGACAAGTTCAGGAAGCTCTGCCGTGCAGAGTCTGTGGGAGGCCGGGGGCCCTCCTCGTGCTCACAGGGTTGGAGAGGACAGGATAGGACAGGACGGGACAGGACCTGCACACGGTAGCCAACTCGGCAGGTACCGGCTGGAGGAAAGGACTGGTGGGCGTGGCTCAGAGCTCTCTGGTCCCACACAGGCCTAAGGAGACTGGCAGCTCTGCAGCCTCCCCCAGACGCCCCCCGATTGCCCTGGGGACCCCAGGAGTTGGAGCATTAGGGTGAACATCCTCTGGAAGGAGTGCCTGGGGCCCCAGTGAGAGTTTAATGCTGCACTCACTGTGCCTCTGCTTCCCGGGCATCAGAAATATTTGTTAAACATCGTACGAGCAGCGGAAAGATGGCTAGGCCATGGCCTCCCAGAGTCTTCCAGAGCTGGGGCAAGAGCGGACTAACAGCACTCACGAGCAAGCGAGGCCATGGCCCACAGCAGCCCTGTTTACAGACTGTGCAGCCTGGGTATGCGGCTGGCCCGGCGCGGTGGGAGCACTGGGTCCAGGCCTGTGTCCTGGCGGCTGTGGACGGGAGGAGGGGGGCAGGAGATGGGGGGCCCAGTGAGGGGCAGTAAGCCCAGGGAGAGAGAGGGAAGGTGGAAGGTGAAGAGTTATGTAGCCAGAGGAACGACTTCAGGATCTGAAACTTGGAAGACAAGGGAGTTAGTTCATCAAGAAACTCACGACCTCAGGCAGATGAATCTGGAACTTCCGAGGTCAGTGTCAAATGAAAGCGAGATTCCTCCAAGAAGTCCCGACTCTGCCTCGAGTCTGCCCTCCCTTCTGGCCCCAGGAGCTCCTCATTCGTGGGGAATAATTGCAATCCCGATTCCCTACCACGAGTGGGGTTCGATGGTTCCCCCATGCCTGTCGGCAGATGGCAGGTCAGCGCTGAGCCGGTGGGTATAGCACACGTGCAGCCCCGACGTCTGAGGGTGTCCCGACTGGCCCTCAACGCCCCGGCCCACGGGTGGCCAGAGACCTTCCCCTGGCCATCGTTGGAAAAGGCCTTTGCTTCCTCAGTGCCTGGCCCCAGGGGGCGGGTGACACTTCCTGTACAACGAGCCCGAAGCGGCAGGGAGGGCTGGCTGTCCCTCGCACCCTCCTGTTGGAACACACCACTGTGTTCAGGTGTTCGTCCCCTGCAGGCTCCTGCCTCCTTTGAGGACGGATTCTCAAAGGAGAATCCCAGTGGGCCAGGGCTGAGAGCCGTCACTCCTGGGGGTGGCCAGCACCTACGTCTCACGCGGTGCCTCTGAGACCCAGTGTGGGGAGCTCCAAGGTGGGGGGGGCATACCCATTTCCTGTCTCCCGAGCACAGTCTCTGGCCTCCTTTGGGACGCTGATGCCGGGGGAGCAGTTTGTCATGGAAACACGGACCACAGGAAGCCCCCCATCTGAACTCAGGGGCTTCAGTCTCTGTGCCCACTCACTGCCGCCCCCACCCCCCGCCCACCATCTGTAGCCACGTCTGGGGGGAGGGGCACTCGAATCTGAAGGTTCTTGGTTTATGGCCGATAGATAAAGAATCTCCATTATTAAAGCACCTGCTTTCCTAGAGGAAGAAGAGGCACCAGTGTGTCTCAGCCCCCCGGGGGGCACAGGGGGTGTCCCATCACCAGAGAGGACCCAGGAAGCAAGCACAGGGGTACCTGAAGAATAGCAGATGTGTTTTCAAGACCGTGCGTTCAAAGGATGTGCAATGCACCCTCTCCCTCAAGCAACCTCGGGGCCTCCTTCACCGGTGGGGCCAGCCTCGTTCCCTTCAACCTCGTCCAATGCTAGCCCAGGTGTTATGGGTTGAACTTCAACCCCCCCAAATTCACGCAGGTGAAGCCCTAGCTCCTCACAATGTGACACGATCCAAGGACGGGGCCTTTACGGGGCAATCGACTTAAAATGAGGTCAGGAGGGTGATCCTCACCCAGAGACTCCAAGTCCTTATAAAAGGGGGGGAATCTGGACGCAGACACACACAGAGGGAAGGCAGTGTGAAGAGACGCAGGGAGGTGACAGCCACCCACAAGCCGAGGGGAGAGGCCTGGGCAGATCACAGCCTCAGAAGGAACCAATGCTGCCAGCGCCTTCATTTGGGACTCCAGCCTCGTCCGGAACCAGATGACACGTTTCCGTTGTGTGAGCCACTCGGTCTGCGGCCCTTGGTCAGGCAGCCCAGCAGACTAGTACACCAGGGCCCTGCTCCTGGTCCCCGTGGACAATGGACCTTGTCACGACCCAGAAACTCCTCTCCCGACCTTTGTGATTATGACCAAGGGAGAGACGCTTTCACCCCAGCTCAGCGGTCCCCTCCACTTTCCAACCTGACAGGCCCTCTTCCAAGGGAGCCCTCCCTCCCCACCCACCGCCGGGTCCGCGGACACCTGCACAGGTAGGGGGTGGCTCTGTCCCGTGCCCAGCTCCGCACCCACACGGTTAAGTCGCTGCAGAATTCACGCAGAGGGCGGGCAGGTGGTTGCTCCCAGGGACGTGTGACAGCCGCTGAGCTGTGTGCCAGACCGACGTGGGTGCAGGGAGAGTCCCGTGTGGGAGCTGATGTCAGTTAGAATGATGGCAGGGAGCAGCCTTTAATAAATACTGATGAAGAGCGGACGGATGGATGAAGGAACGGGCCGAATGTTTTTCCCGGGCTGTTTTGTCCGCCCTGCGGCCCGCGGTCTGTTTATCATGAGCTGCACACCGAGGAGCGGCAAATGGCGTCCGCACGTCACTCTGTTCCAAACATGTCACCCTCATTCGGTCTCTGCAGAAGGGCGATTACTTAGCGAGGTGGGGGTGGGTGTAGGGGTCCCGTGCACCTACGTGACCCCACCCCCATCCTCAACCTCCTCAGAAATCCCCCCCAGGGAGAGCCGGGAAACGCCAGGCAGGGTGGGAGCCGCCTGTCTTTGTGGGAGGGAGCACGAGGGGCAGAGGGTGGTCCGGCCTGCGGTGAGTCTGGCCGTGTGACGGGTGCGGCAGTGACCACGCAGCTGCCTGGAGGGGGGAGAGGCTGTTTTTCATGGAAAAGGAAAGAACGAGAGAAAGGAAGGGAGAAGGAGAAAACGGCAGAAGGTCTTCCTGTCCTCCATCTGCCGGGTCCCAGTGACCACCCCCTCCAGCCAGGGAAACGTGACCCCACTGCAGGGGTGAGTGGGCAGAATGGCAGGCTGGGGGCGCCCCAGGGGGGCCCACACTCTCCCTTCCCACCAGGAGAAGGTGGGTGGCAGTGCCTTGTCGGTGCCCCGAAGACCTGGACCTCCCACTCGGCCTCCCCTCCCTGGCTGCTGTCGTCTGTGGCTTTTCTGGATCCTGCTGACCCTACGACTTCCCTCCCTGTGTCATGGGCCCCAGCACCTTGCAAGTCCCCATTCCCAAGAAGGGATCTCCTGGGAGGCCCTCCAGGTTTACTACACATTCCAGGGAGGTGTCACGGGGCCCGGTGGCCAGGGAGCCCCACTGCTGCCATGGGTCAGGCTCCAAGGTGGGGCTCAGCCTCCCACGGCTGACGTTTGGGGTCTGATCCCTCTCTGGGGAGGGGCCTGCCCTGTGCATTCACTGTAGGGTCTGAGCAGCACCCTAGGTGCCAACAGCACCACCACCCTGCTCGTGGGGACACCCCTGAAATATGAACTCAGCATGTTAGTCCTTCCATTTCACAGATGAGGAAACTGAGGCATCAGGAGCCCCGCCCAAGGTCACAGAGCTCGGAAGCAAGGGCTGGGACCTGCACCTCTAGCCGTCTGCCCGATTCCTGGGCCATGCTCTCTCCTCCACGGAGCCGCCTCATGTTACAAAGACAATCCGTCTCTGGCCCCCACCCCCTCCCCTGAGGTCATCGATGCCCCTCCCTCAATCACCCACTCCCCAGCCCATCGGCTCATCAGCATCCTTGAGAGGAAACAGAGCTGCCCCCTGAGCCCCAGGAAGAGGATGAGGTCAGCCTGTCCCGGGCTGGGGATGGTGCAGATGCTAAATAATTCATGGGCAGCTGGGAGCTTCCGGAGGCTTCTGTCGGTGAAGACGGCAGACGGGAAATGGCCTGGTCACTGGCCCCTGCGCGGGGCCCAGTGTGTCCCGGGGTCGGAGAGGGATTACTCTTGGTGAGAATGGGTCTGAAGGCTGACAGACACAGCCTTGCTAGCTGCATGGTCTCGGACAAGTCCCTTCACCTCTCTGTTTCTGGCTCCCAAGTGAGCTGTGAGAGACCCTGAACAAGTGTGGGAACCTCATGCGTAAACCTAACACTGGGAGTGGCACTCGGCAGGTCCTCCCGAGCCAGGGGACGGACTGCCCACCCACTGGCCCAGGACACCCCCAGGAGCCAAGTATTTCAGTGCGGTGCCCTCTGCCCCCGGCACACCAGGCGCAGTGGGACTACGACAGAGGTTGCCCCCTCTCCTGCCCCATCCCGACACCCCTAGGCCTTGTGTGTTTGTTGGGTGGGTGAGGGGGCACTGGGGTTAGGGGTGCTGGGAGGCCAGGTTTCCCCTTGTAGAACAAATTCCCAACTGAGAAGGAAGTTACTTGGAATAAAACAGCCTTTCCTAGGCTGGAAGACAAAGAGAACATCTTTAAAAATATATATTATGCATAAAGCCCAGAAAAATTCTTCATGAACAAGGAGGGATTCAGTGGTAACGACTCCTCACGGACAGGGAGTGAGGTCATGCAGTTCCGAGCAGGTCTGAAGTCCCAGTGCTCTGCGCCGGGCGGGAGGCCCGCAGAGTGGCTGTAAAATGCACCAGGGCGCCGGCCCAACCTCACTGGCCACGGGTTTTCTCCCCTCCGGGCCTCGCCGAGGTGCAGCCGGACGCCCCTCTCCCCTCCCCGTCTGGCCGAGGACCCGAGTCGGTGGGGCCGCAGGGGCTACCTGGACCCAGCAGCCTGCGCCTTTCAGGGACCCGTCCCTCTCCGGGCCTCGCTGCAGGCCTCTGGGGACCCATGCACAAACCCACATTCACCGCAGGCCGCTCCCCGAGGCCACTTGGCGCCGCAAAGGACTCACGTGACCCTCTCATCTCCAAGAGCAAGATAGTCCCTTTGTTCTCTGTGAGGGACCTCAGGGCCACTAACCTAGATTGAGAGAAGCCGGAGGCACACAGAGCTCCCAGCTTCCCTTCGTCGGAGGGAAGTTACACTCCGTTCTCCGAACTGAGCAACTCAGGACAACGGATCAGAAACAGCGGTGGGGGGGTCCACACTGAGGTGTACAGCCCTATTCTCACCTGCAGGGCCCATTCACCCCATTTAGCTCTGGAGAAACGCTCCAGTGACAAAGGCACAGGCTGCTGGGGGCAGGAGGGTGGCACTGGAGCCGCAGGACTGAGCACAGGGCGAGGCTGGGCACAACCCATCTCCCCTCACTGCTCCGGTCCTCAGGTCCTCACCCTCTTCTCGGCACCCAGAGGAGACGCCGGGCCAAGAACCGAGCTGCAGGGGCACACCCAGGGACCCCCCTCAACCCCCGGTGAGCCAGCTCTGCCTGGTACCACAGGGCAGGTCAAAGCCGGGGTGACGGTGCTCCAGGAATGTGCCCACAAATCGGGAGCTGTGCACACCTGGGCCCTTGGCGTCAGCATCACACAGGTCCTGGGTGAGGAGAGCAGGACTAGCCCAGGGGGGTGCCGGAGGTGAGGCAGAAACCTTTCCCCTGCCCATCAGGAAACGGCACAGCGTTCAGTCCTGGACGCTGCGCACCTAAGTGGCCTCCCCAAGTCCCACGGGTCTGTCCTGGAAGGGGTCCAGGCCCCAGTCCGAGTGACCCAGGACTCTCAGCTGGTCCCTGAGGATGCAGCCCCAGCCTCCGTCTTGAGTCTTGACGGAACACAGTTCCCCGCAGGTGGGAGGGTGTGGGGTGGCAGTGCAGCGGGGACTCGGGTCCAGGCCGCCGGCCGTGCGGAGGAGCAGGGTCTGTCCGGGCCTCGGTGAGCTCTGCCCCAGCTCGTGGCCTCCACGGTTCACTTAGCGGGTGGCACAAGGCCCAGGTGAGAAAGGCAAGGGTCAACGTCTGCCACGGCACGGCTCCAGAGATTGTCCTTGATTCACCCAGGCGTGGAGGGGGCGGCTAATGCTGGACACTAAGGGTGGCCAGGAAGGCTCGCGGTGTGAAGACAGGGGCATCTGAGGATGGCCATCTGGACAGCCACAGCATGAGGACGCAAGGGCTGGGATGTGGGGGGAGTTTGTCACGAGGGCGACGGAGGCAGACAGGTCTGCAGACAGCTCCTAGGGCCTCCATCACTCGGGGACCAGGAGATGCGGGGCAGGGCAGGTGGGGGGAGGCCCTAGAGCCCCAGCCTGAGCCTTGAGGTTCCACAGAGCCCCCCACTTGGTCCAGTGCTCCGGATCGGTGGCCTCGGGCCCTCCCGGGTCCAATGACAGGGCTAGGGAAGGGGCGGGGCCCTGCCCAGCCGGGACACAGAGGAGTGAGGGCATCAGGGCGATGTGCAGTCCAGGGAACAGGGCGTCTACCATCTCGTTTTATTTTGCGGGGACTGAGCCTAAAGTAACCAGAAAGAGCAACAGTCAAAGGGGATCGACCCCCTGCTCGGGGCCTGAGTGCTACTGGCTTATACTAGAAACGGGGCTGGAGTCCCGGGGGAGCTGGTCAATTTGACATAAAAGGAAACGCTTGGGCAACCTTTCTTTTTTTGCTTCCGGCAACCTTTCACTCCCTTTCAACAGAACTTTTTTTTTTTTCCTACAACCGGTGTCAGAAAATAGCTTCTGGCTACTTGGGGAGAAACATTCCCAAGCCTGGGAGGGGCGGGCTTGAGCCGGGGTGCAAGGGTCAGGGCCCTGCCACTTGTCCGCGCCCAGGCTCCCGGGGCCTGCTGGCTGACCCGGGACCGCAGGAAGTCAGGGTCTCGAGAAAACCCAGCCCGGCTTGGCCACGTCTACAGGCTGCATAGGATCTGAGGGTCAGTTTGCTGACCTGAGGGAGGAGGCCAGAGAGCCGCACCCCAGCTTCCCCTAGAGCCCAGTCTAACCCTAAAAAGGGAATGGCTCTGAGACTTCTGACTCTGGAAGGAGCACGCTGTCCGGCCCGCCATCTGTGGCAGCCACGAGGATGACAATGAGCTCGGTGGGAAGGCTTTGCCCGTGAAGCAGTGAGCGGAGTGGCATCTGAAATCACTCCTGCCCAGGAGTGCAGCCAGCCACCGTGGGGCCTGACCCTTGGCACCTGTGTAAACCCGCTCCGTAAAGCGGCCTGAGAGCAGGGAGCAGAGTGGTTCTCCACCTGGTCCCCTAAGGATCTGAACCACCGTCCCCATTGAGAGGCTGAAGTTAACCCATCTCCCCTTCCATCCTCCACCAGCAGAAATACCTGCTGGTGCGTGCGCCTTCCCTGCTCCGTCCCCAGGTCTGGCCGGCGGAGGGGGTCCCAGAGGAGAGCTGCCCAATGTCAGACAAGCTCGGATGGTGGACTAGCCCCCAGACAGGCGCTGACCCAGAAGTTCGTTCTGATCACTCACACACACACACACACACACACACACACACACGACAGAGACACCGGCTCAGCCGAGGCATCCTTCACTGGGGCGGTGGTTGAGGCAGGGGCGGGGGGGGGCACCAGCTACTTCGCTGCACGGAGGAAGAACCCAGGGCAGCTCTCCCGTGAGCTGGATATGGAGGGAGACAGAGGAAGGAGCCACCCACAGGCCATGGAGGAGCTGTTCATCGGGACACCCAGAGCATGGTCAGAAACGACGTCCCCCGAGGAAGGGTTACTAAAGCAGAAGAGTGTTTATTAGGCACTCTGCTCCTCACAGAGGAGCAAGACCCAGGGCAGAGTGCGCCTGTGAGATCTCTCAAGGTTGCAGGAACCTCTCCAGCGACTCTGGAGAGTGCAGGTGCTGACCGGCCGCCACCCCAAGAAGAACACTATTTGGCTGGAGGTGGCCCTGGCATGGAGCCGGGGCTGGCTCTCGACCCCACAAACACTGAGGATGGGTAGGGGCACCTGGGACACCCACCCAAACATCGGCCAACGGGGGGGCCTCCCAGCTGAGGCACACGCTGCCCTGAGCCATCGTGGGGGCGCGGGGAGCAGGAGAGCCCAGGGGCTCTTGGGCAGTGCCTGGCCCAGGCCAGGTCCCCAGGGCCCTCCCCACACCTGCCAGCCGCCCGCCTGCTGGCGCCAACTCAGTCCCACACGTAGGGGTTTCTAAAGACCTGAGAGTTCTTGTCATCCTTGGACGGAGTGGCCACCTGGTGGCCCTGAGCGGCATACACGTCTTCGGCCCGCAGGGTCGAGTTGGCGGTGCCCATCACCTGGCTGTTGGCGGTGGCCCGCGGGAGGATGACGTCGTAGGCTCCCTCGGACTGGAAGGAAGAGCAGGCGGTCTCACGGCCAGGCTCCGCCAGCCCCGCCGCACAAACACGCGGCTTCCTGCGGGGCTCCGCCTGCCAGCTCCCCTCCCCCGCCCCGGCCGGCCTGCGTCAGAGGAGCTGCCTCTGCCAACGGCGGCTGACCTCTGAACTCTAGCCCCTTCTCTCCCTGCAGAGGGCCAGGCCTCTGGGCCTGCGAGTGAGGCCCCAAGGGCGCTCCTGAGCTTCACCTGGCCCTTTCAGAAGAAGCCTCTCCTCGGTGCCCTCCTGACCCTCACCCCTCTTGCCCAGTGTTGGGTGAAGCACGTGGAGTGGCCGTCACCTCTCTGGAGCTCCCAGCCTCCCTTCCTCGAGACTCTCGCCCGAGTCTCCCTGTTGGCCCTACCCCCTGCAACAGCGTCACAGCAGCCTATGTGCCCAGCCGAGGACGGGCTTGTCTAAGGTGCTGGCCATGCCCGGGTATTCCTCATCCAGGAGTCTCACTGGAGACTTAAAACCCCAGCTCGCTGCCTGGAACCCGGTGGGGCCGCAGCGGTCCTGTTCTTGTGCAGGTGAGACAGGGCTGAGGGCTCCGGGGGTCCTGAGGGTCCCCGCCCCTGGCCCCACCTGCCTTCCCTAGGGAAAGAGCTGCCACCAGACCCCCTGCCCTGGAAGCTCTTGGGACATCGCAACGGGCGTTCTCAGACCCGGGTGTGCGGCTGAGACAGACTCCACATTAGCAAGGTGAGGTCACAGAAGATGCGGACCACCGGGGCCTCCATCCGCTGGCCCTGCCCACCGTGCATTTTCAGCAGGATGCCACAGATGGTGGGGCTGAAGGTCTGGGGCTGCCCTTTGAGAGTCACTGTTAGTCTGGATTCTTCCCCACCCCCCACCCAGAGAGAGAGGGGCGTCAGGTGTAGGCTTGGCTCCCGGTGGCCACAGGCTCAGGCTTAGGGAGACGGCAGCGCCGGGGCTGGACGTTTCAGAGACCTTAGCTTCACCCTGCCCCGGGCTCCCAGCGGGAGGGGATGAGAACACCACCCTGCTGACCGCCCTCCTTCCTGTTCCCAGCACCCTGCCAAGGCGGTCACTGCCCTCTCCGGCTCCCTGCCCTCTCCCCACGGTGTCTGCCAGCCCCGGAGGAGGAACATATAAGGAGCGAGTGACTCTAACCCACCTTCTTCCTGTCCCCATCCCCTCCCTCCGCTAATGGAGCATCTGGCTTCCAGAACCCAGGGGAGGTGTGAGGGCTGCTGCCTGTGCGTGGGGGGAGGGGAGCCTCCTCGGAGGCAGCTGTGGTGGAAGAGTCAATACCCACCCAGACCTGCCACTTCCTCCTCTGTCCCTTTGGAGCACTCTCCACCCCAAGAATGACACCCAGCCCAGCTGGCTGAGGCCCTCCTCTGTCCCTCCCCAAGCTTCTGTGGGGAAACCGGCAGCTCCCACCGGCTCAGAGAGCTCAGCCAGCAGTCCCCACAGTGCGAGGTCCCAGTTAGTGCGTGACACCCCAACGGCACGGGGCGGGCAGGCACCGCCCGCCACAATGTAACTGAAGACAGTGGGCACCTCGACTCCAGGAAAAGGGCTTGGGGAGCTGGGGCTCTGGGTTCCCCAAGGATGATGCCTCAGATGGGGATGCCTGCTCCCTCCTGGCCACCTGCACCCCGCACCGGCCACGCGGCCTTCCACCTGCCCATGGAGGCCGAGCGAGGTGGCTCCCGGCAGGGCCAGAGGACTCGGGCCCACTCACCGGGCCTTTGTGCATCAGGGCCATCTCCGTGGGCTGGTACACGCCGGTCAGCAGCTGCCCGTTGTACCCGCTGTACGGCGACACTGGTCTCTTGGCTGCAGGGAAACATGGGAGAGGGTTGAAGGCCAGGCTGCTGGCTCCCTTTCCCAGCTGAGAGCAAGGTTCCCGGGGCAGGGAGGCGGGAGAGGACCAGACTGCCCAGGGGTGGGGACCATCTAATCCGGGAGGGAGCCCAGCCCAGGGTGGCCAGCTTGGCGGTGAGGTCGTGTGGGTATGGGGGCCCCCATGGAACGCAACACCCCTCTGTTCAGATGAGCGGGGAGCCCTGACACTGCTTGCCTTCCCCGAGGGCTTTCCTGCCATGTAGGGAACCCCCCCACCATTCATCTGTCCGTTCAGAAAAACGCTCCCGTCAGCCACTTTCACATCCCCATCCGCCCTCCAGGGCCAGAGGCCACGAGGGCGGCACCGGCCCTCGGCTGCCTTCCAAAACGGCCGGCCTCTGGCTCTGGCCTCAGCGGCCAGGGGCCAGTGGCCAGGCGCCAGGGTAAGCACAGCAGAGACCCCGTAGCCCTGGACCCCAGGGGCAGAGCTGGGTGCTGACTCCCCACAGCCCGCAGCCCAGGGGCCCCCCGGGGGGCTGAACGCACATCCTGTCCCTCGGCCCCTGGGTGAGTCTCCAGAACTGCTTTCTGCTCTCAGAACCCTTCCCGAGCCTCCTGCGGTGTGTTGGTTTCCTGATCTGTCCCCCGCGCTGGCACTCCCAGGGTGTTGAAGGAAACCTGCTGAGTAACCCCGTGCCCCAAGAACGGCCTGGGCCTGGATGTCTATCTGTCTGTCTGCGGCAGGTTGATGGCCCTGCCTCTCTGAGGGGCCACAACCACAGAGGGCTTCTACATGCTGGGCTCACTCGATTGATTTTTCCATTTGGAAAAAAAAAAAAAAACTAAAGGAAAAAAACCTGTCACATTCCCAGCAGTATTTGCCTGGAGAGGACAAAGGCTGGGGACTGTTCGGCCCTGACAAACACACGTGGGTAGGAGCAGAGATGGGGGCAGCCGGAGCCCCTCTCTCCAGCCGGCCTCATCAACTGTACCTGCCCAGCCCACGGACACTCAACTGGCCGCACCCTGCACAGGCCGGGAGCCACCCTGGGGGGCAGACCAAAGGCCAGTGCCTGGCAGGACGAAGGTCGCTCCTGTCCCCAGAGCAGAGATTATGGGACCTCCGTGTGCAGAGAAGAGGCCGGGAGTTAGTTCTCGGGTCCCAGAACTTCCCCTGCCTCCAGCACGGGCCCCAGCGTTGGCACCGGACAACCAGGCAGCACCTCTGGGCTTCTGGGTCATGCCAGACAGAGGGGCTGTATGTAGCCAGCTGGCTAGGAAAGCATGCGCACAGCGCCTGGCACACTGCAGGCGCCCAGTACATGCTAGTGGTTCTCACAGCTCACGAGTGCCAGGGAAAGGCTCCTTGTCCCGGAGAAGGCCACCTCCGCTCCTGCTTCCCAAGCCGCTCCCTGGGGGCATGGGGCCTGGGGGGTGGGGGGAGGGCTTGGCACACACTGCAGAGGCTTCACTCCCCTTCCTGCCTCTTCCGCTGGGCGCCCTCAGCCAGACCACCAGGCTGCCAGGAAAGCCTGTCCCATGAACAAAGAGCCCGGGCAGGAGCTCGGGGCCCAGCTGGTTGGGTAGTGGGTGCTGCTTATCAGACTGGTATATAGCATGAGTGCTGCTGTTAAAAAGAAAGGTTAGCCCTGGCCGGGTAGCTCAGTTGGTTAAAGCATCATCCTGATACGCCAAGGTTGTGGGTTCAATTCCCGGTCGGGGCATGTATAAGAATCAACCAACGAATGCATCCATAAGTGGAACAACAGACCGATGTTTCACTCGTTGTCTCTCTCCCTTTAAAATCAATGAACTGAAAAGACTTTTAAAGGAAACTCAGATGACTAGGCACATGCACATAATGGAGAGAGACAAGGTCTGGAAGGGAGACGACAGTAATCATAAAATAACAGTAACGCGCACAGCTAACAGCTAATACCGCCCGAGCACCTGCCGAGTGCCGGGTGTGCGCACGAACCAGTCCTCACCAGGATCCCCTGCAGCGGGACCCGTCCTCACCCTCGGTTTACCAGTGAGGCAACCGAGGCCCACGGAGACAAAATACCCATCCGCGGCGGTCAGTTCTGGGGATGGAACAGGGAGGAACTGGGTGGAACTGGGGAAACGGTGGGCAGAAGACTTCGTTTGATGTGTCATGTTTGACATTTTATAGTGAAAATATATTCATGAATTATGTAACTATAGTAAAAAATACCTTAAACAAGGAATTCAGGGACTCTAAGGCGGAACACTACAGGTAAATCTCAGGAGCCCTGCTGGAGAGCAGCCCCTCCCACGGGACACGGAAGAAGGGGGAGGGGCCCCGCGACCCACCTGAGGCCGGCTCGTCCATGGAGAAAGCCTTGTTCTCCACGAACATGCTCTGGCCCTTCTGCTCTTTCAGGATGGTCTCGTAGCCCACGCCCCGGGTGGGGTATAGGTCTCCCTGGTAGCTCTGCTCCGGGCTGGCCTTGGTCACCTGGGACACCTCCGGGATGACGTAGAAGAGCACGAAGGCCCAGGCGTTAGCGGCGAGGGCGATGGCCAGCGTGGGGTCGTCCCAGGTGGGCCTTTCGTGCTGCCGGTTGCCGTAGGTGTACATGACAATCCACACCACCCAGATGGCGATGGAGGTGGCCGTGGCCAGCAGCACGAAGACGCCGTGCTTCCGCCAGCGCTTGAAGCGGCCACACAGGGCGGGCCAGGCCCCCGCGAAGGCGGCCAGCAGCAGCAGCATGACGTAGATGAGCGCCATGACGAAGTCCATGTTGGCGATGTCGCAGGGGGAGGCCGCCGCCGCCCCGGCACTGCCGTTGTGCAGGGCGTGGTCCTCGCCTCCTCCCCGGACCAGCGTGATGATCAGCCACTCCGTGTTGATGATCACCTCCACAAGCGTCAGCAGCAGGGCCACGGCGAAGATCACCCAGCCCTGGGGCCCGTGGTTCTTTCGGGCCAGGAAGTTGAGGGCGAAGACGTGGGCCGCCAGGCAGGAGAAGCAGATGGCGAACAGGACCCCGAAGAGGAAGCGCCGGGAGGCGCAGGTGGAGAAGTCGGGCTTCACCACGCAGGCAAACACGAGGCAGAAGAGGCCCAGGGTCCCCAGCAGGAAGAACACCTGGGTCCCCAAAAGGCTCCTCTTCTTGGTGTCCTGCACGAAGGGGAGGCTGGCCACGAGGATGATGGTGAGGACAAAGGTGGTGACGACGCCCGCCCCCGCCACCGCCTCCAGGACGATGCCCCACGCCCCGGACTGGTCACACAGGTTGTAGTAGAGTGGGTCGAGGTCCGGGCTGCAGCCAGGTGGGGCGTGGCTCTGGGCTTGCGCCCCCCGGAACGGGAACAGGAGCATTCCCAGGCATGTCAGCAAGGCTCCGAGGGCGGCCATCCTGGCTCCCGGGCCAGGCTCCCGCTGGGTCCCTACAGACCGAGGGAGAAAAGGCAAAATCAGTCCTCCGAAGTCAGACTCTGACACAGGTGCAGCCTCCCAGTCCCGAACCAGGGCGGACAGTGCAAGAGGACCCTGAGATTGTCCCCTGGGCTTCAGAATCCTTCCTGACACAGAACTCCCGGGAGGTGTATCAACGGACCGGAGAGGCAAATGAAGCCCATGTGTCTGCCATCCCAGTCCTCGTCATGGAAGAGAAAGAGACTGTCACTGAATTTTCAGGTCCCACTCCTCACCAACCAGAACCTGGGTCCAAATTTTCCCTGAGGCCTTGCAGCGAGGGTGTGGGGAGGGGGTTACGAGCAAGTCAAAACCAAGCATGCCACCCATTCGGAACTTCCTCTCTGCTGAGACTTCCGGAGGCCAGATACCACGTCCCTACACTCTGTCCGTGGGATGCCTAAGTCCATGGTGAATCAGCCCTAAGTTCACTCAGTCCATCGTTCATTCGTTCAATGGGCATTTAACAAGCACCTGTGACAGGCGCTTGCAGCCAAAAAAGAATGAAGAGCCGGAAAGTCGTACTGGATACTTATCGGCACTTCTTGAGATTCCTCCTTCCCGCTTCCCTTTCCTGCCTGTCACTTTCGTCCCCTCAGGGCCAAGGCCTCTCCTCAGAGTCCACAGTTCTCTGTCCGGCTCCATCGCCAAAGTCCCGGAATAAAATAATTTCCCAGCTACGGAGTTAATAACTTAATGCAAAAATTCTCCTAAGGGGCATTAACATTTTAAAAGCAAGAACCAGGCAAGGGCAATGCAAAACCCAAAGGAATCAAGCTATAATGAAACACTTTAAAGCACGGTAGCTAACAGCAAGAAAAATGTCTTTTATTCACACCAGGAAGCTACCTTACTGCTCGATCCACTCATTGGGCCAGTCCTGGAGAGCAGCTGCGCCCAAGGAAACCCAAACCCCGCGCTCGGCACCACCTGGACCTCTCCCATCCGAGGCGGAGGTGAGAAATGGGCGGGCCAGGAGAATTCAAGGCCAAATCGAGTGAGCTTTCCAATCAAAGGCTTTACCTTTATTTGGGAGAACAGAACATTCAAATGCTCTAAGATGTAAGTTATAAATTCCAAAATTCTATGAAACGCAGGTACTTCACATTTAAATCACTCCACATGTGGAAATAACTGGTGATAACCCTGGCTATTCTCACCTCGTGGGCCCAGGAATTCTCCAGAAAGAAAGACAGCAACCAAGCGTTCCTGGGCTGACAGTGACCACTAGTGGCTGGCAGGGGCATGGCATGAGCCAACTCTATCCTCCCCTCCTCCTCTCTTCCTCCTTTGCAGTTTACCTCTTATGTTTTCATCATTCCTGGTTACTTAATTTCTTTTTCTTCTTTCTTTCCAGTTTTTAACCCTCACCTGAAGGCATTTTATCATTGCTGGGGGAAAGGGGAAAGAGAGAGAACACTGACGTGACAGAACCATTGATTGGCTGCCTTCTCGTAGGTGCCCGACTGGGGATCGAACCCACAACTTGGGTTCGTGCCCTGATGGGGAATAGAACCCACGAACTTTTGGGAATGGGACAATGCTCCAACCAACTGAGCCACACTGGCCAGGGTCCTGGTTACTGAATTTCCAATAGGCAAACAAAAATCCTACATCTCAGTTGATATAAACTGTCTCTCCGTAATTAAATGAAAGGACACTACTACTAACTTAGGAGAAAGAAAAGTGAAACTGACATCACAAAGATGTATTTTCAATATCCTTTAAGATATCCTACATGCCCCTTGAAAATATTCCAGGTATCAGCCTTCTGGGCTACCTCTTCATCTTTCTGGGAAGCCTGCATTTCCCACTAACTGGTTTTATTAAATTATTTTCAATCCCAGTGGCCATCCCCTATTATGTGAGTTCCAGGTGTACGACATGGTGACTGGCTTTATACACCTTGGGAAGTGATCTCCCATCAACTCAATAAATTAACATTTTGACGTGAATGTTGCTACTGTTTTCCTAAGAAACTGGCACTGTGACAGTTATTCCTCTGACTTCCGACGCAAAAGCGTGTCTCCCCTACGCTGCGACTTAAACAGGCTTTTGCGGGGGAGTTCGTGTAACTGCAGACCAGTAAGGCACACGCACGGGTACTTACACGCGTTGGACCGAGAAGAAAGTCGGGGAGAAGGGCCAACGGGTCAGCAGAAAGGCTGAAGCGCTCCAGGAGGGAACTTACAGATAACACGCCAGGGGACCCCGAGCACCCAGTCCCGTCTTGGGCATCCGTGGCTCCACAGCACGGCAGCCAGAATTTGGGGTGAAGTTGGGAGATACGGAACTGGACCCTGAGAATGGCCACCCAGGCTGAACCTCCCGGCGCCTGAACATCTTCGAGTGCCTCTTCTGGCCCCGGTTTAGAACAGGCACTTACTCCAATCTGCAAATATTGACTATGCACCTGGGGGCCAAGGCCAAGTTGTTCTCAGAACTTTGCAAAGTACAAAGCGGAACAAACACAGTCCCTGACTCGACGGTCTTTAAAAATCTACTTGGAGACAGAGCATTGAACATCTTGCCGCGTAGCATATGTCATCGGTTTGGCTCAACAAACTCTTATAGAAATTTTTTTAAAAATCTAACGGGACAGATAAGATAGGTCTGCGAGGAAAGTTACACGTGGAAGAATACAGTGCCACACGATAGATTTTACTTCTGCTTCAGAAACGGAGAGGAAGCTCCCTCGGCTGAGGGGTCGGAAGGGACCAATGGAGACCGTCCATCAGGTTCACCAGTATGAACTCAGTGGCAGCTTCAGTCAGACTAGAAACGCCCCAGGGAGGGAGTTCGGAGCGCGATTCTAAAGGCAAAGGGGGGCCACCGGAGGCTGACGTTCGCCCAGAGAGGGGCGCCAGTGGGTTGTGCTTTAGGAGTTGAGTCTGGCACAAAGCAGACGACTGGTCTGTGGAGGACACATCTGCCCGGTTTAGAGATTGAGACCGAAGGTAAGCCATAACGGGCAGACCTGAGAGATCCTTTCGGAAACGAAATCGAAGGGTGGCGGGATGTGGGGGAAAGGATGCTACGCCTTTGCTACAAGTTCCAGTCTGATAACAGCCACGTCATTCTGAAATTCCAAGCCAGGGCTCTTATATGCCACAGCCCTGGATCCACCTTGCTCTTAGATCCACACGTGCCTGTCCCCCTAGCCCCCCCACCAGAACCCAGCACCTCACAGGCACATGGGCCAAGGCCAGAGAAGCTTCACAGCCTTCACCCCAATTATCTCTGAACTTGGCTGCTGGTCCTGGACCACGCCCTTCCAGTCTCGCCTCTGGGAGCCCCACCAACATGGGAACGTCCCAGGAAGGAGACAGCAGCCTGCCTGCCCTTCCTCCCGGTCCAGGTAACTGCTGCCCTGCCGCTCACCAGCCCCGGATGAAACCGACCACTCCCACCCACTA
>PVIA01016514.1:0-18435 GCA_004024845.1 Tonatia bakeri | reverse complement strand
TGGAATATTTAAAACATCAAAAAAGAAAAACCCCAAGTCTGTTGAGCAAAATGGGAGCCGACCCGACTTCCTCAGGATCCGGAGAAAACAACGCAGGCTTCCTCTCTCCTGATGGCGTGCTGGCTCAGCCAGGCTGATCTGAGAAGGCTGGAATTTAGAAAATGCAAGGAAGATGAGCTGATATAAAGTTTTTTTGGCGTGTGGGAATGTTCTTCCCGTGTCAGACTTAGACTGGGAATTTGAATGACACCTAAGACAAGGGAGGAAAGGGGACTGGTCCTGGTGACAGAAACGCAAGTTGTTCTGCAATGTCAGAGGCTGATTTTCGGATGCCAAGTAAGCCACAGTCCCATCTGAAGACATGTCCGCATCCGAGCTGACTCCAGTCCCACTGCAGCATCAGGTTACCCACGTCCTCTGTCACAGCTGGCCAAGTTCACAGTTGAGTTGTCCCCAGTGGCCTTCCTTCAAAGCGGCCCCCTCCCCCGCAGCACAAAGCAGGCTGGCCAGGTTTTCTGGCTGTCCTTAAGAACTGATTTGCAAGGCCGTCGACGGTGCACACGGGTGTCCCTCTGGCTGTCTCACCTGTGACTTCATTTCTTCCGTGTCTCTTTTCATCGGGGCACAGAGCAATATTCACAGCCGCTCAGAGATTTAACAGGCGCTGCTAGGACTGCTGCACCGGAATGCCAACAAGCGGGGCTGGGACTTGACTGCCTTCCTCACGCTAGCCCATCAAAATACAAATTACACAGGGAAGTCTCTGCACGGTTCAGTGGAGACGTTCCTCTCTCCTGTATGTAGTTTCAAAGTTTACATCACAAGGCCCGTCCTGTTCCCCTCGAACCCAGTCCAGCCATTCAATTCAACAAATTTCTTTGGCGTGAACCCCCTGGCTCGGCCATATGCCCGGTGCTGGGATACAATCATGCACACAACACCAGCCCTTCCCTCAATGGGTTCACAGCCCAGCTGGGAACCCAGGAAAATAGGCTATACTTGCAGCCCCTGCAGTTCGTGGAACAGTGGGAGTAGGTGAGAGGTGGTGCTGATTAATGCTGAAGCTGTGACACAGTCAGGGGATGGGGAGAGAATGCCAAGCCACCTTCATAGAGGAGGGTCCTGAGTCATAGGTGTTGAAGATGTGCAAAATGAGCAGAGGCATTTTGGACGTAAGGACAGGCACGTGCAAAGGCCCTGAGACGATAGCCGAGGCTTACTGCCTAGAGTCGAGTGTTGGTAGATAGTCTGTGTGCCTCAACACAGAGCTCAATCTTTTCCTGCAGGCAATAGGGAGGCCTGGGAATTCTTCAAACGGGGTCAGAGGGGACGTTTCCCTATGGTGGCTACTCTGGGGACAGGCCTCACAAGGGTCACGGGATCAGTCTTAGGTGCAAGAATGGGAATACCAATAAAGCATAGCATGCTCTCCCTAAGAGCACCTTCTTTCACTGCTAGCAGTAAATAACGGTTCTTCCTGCCTCTGCTCTTTCTGTGAGAGAGTTGAAAGAAACGTGCTGACTTTGCCTCTTTACTCTTTCCAACCCCTCTGAGAGCTGGGCTGAAGAAAATAACACTTCCGTTCAGCACTCACAGACTCGTGGAGCCGACTGTGTGTGAGTCGGGCACAAGGGGGACTTTGTTTGATCTCTGACAGTTTCACCCACTCTCCTCCCGGTGAAGGACCCCAGCCCCCGCCTTCCGAGGGAAGACAGGATTTGAAGACTACAGATCTCAGCTGCAGACTACCAGGCTGTACCGAAACTTCTCCAAATGGTGAGCTTTTCCTTTAAAAAATCTGGACCGCACAGAAAAAAACTGTCAACACAGACATGAAAATCAGCAGTTAGCCCAGACCCCAGGGATGATGACTTTTCACAGTGGAGCACGTATTTCCTTCTGGTCTTCTTGGCCACAGAACAAAATCAGGATCAAAGAGAATATACAGTTTCGCCTCCCGATACATTTGGGCCCTGCAGAGGGTGGAGTGAGACGTGAGGAAACGTGCGCCACGTAGGAATGGAACAGGAAGAGGTACTGCAATTTGTTACAATGGTCGAGCTCTGCAAAACGGGAAACCGCCTGTAAGCAAAGTCATTTCTACGCCTTTTCTCTAATCTCCCCTCAAGTAGGAACCGTTCAGTGAGGTTTAAGTCACAGTGGGCTCACCAGATGACCTCAGAATCCGCTCCAAACATGGGATAATCTGCCTGTGAAACTGTGAAATAACAAAGTAGCAGATTAACCTCCCAGGCTTTAACCCTCACTGAGGCCGATTCTCCTGAGCAGAAGAAATGTGAAATTTAGAACCAGGCCAGAATAAAATGAGAAACCTAGTTCAGCCATAGCTACTTGTGTGGCCCTAATCAAAGCATTTAATGTCTCTAAACCTCAGTTCCCTCAGCTGTGAAATGGGAACACTTCCCTCCTCATAAATGCCTGGGAATCTAAAAGATAATACTTAAGCATTTGTTAAGCATGGAACAAGTACTCAGTAGAGATGTTTGTCCTCGCCATCATCCCTGTCACTTTCGGGTCCTTAAGAAAGCCGGCCGAAGCCAGCCCTCACTCCTGAGGCCCCGGTGGGCCCCACCAGCACCACCTGCACTTCTCCGTTCTGTGCACACTGCCGAGGACACCAAGCCTGTGTTGCGTCCCCCAGGACTGTGAACCTGGTCCCCTCGCCGCCAGCCCTGCTCTGACCTCTGAAGACGCAGACCCTGCTGATGACACACTCAATGTCCAAAGCTCCGGTCACCGTGAAGGACCTGGCTCCTGTTGTGCCGGGTGCGACCGTGTCATTCCCCAGCTGTTCTCAGTCCTCCCGGTGACCCTCCCTCCCCATGCGGCAAGTCTCCTCCCTGCATGGCGTGACCTTCCAGCAGTAGTCACTGTTATGTCGGAGCCTCGGGCTGGGGGCTGGGGATGCAGCAGTGATGTGGGCGCTGTCCTAGCAGATCTTCCCGCCTCACCAGTCCATGACTGACTTGCGTGATGGCTGACTCCCTCGGCTCACAAACGTCACAGCTGGAAGGCCACTTCCACTCCCTCTGGGCCTTGGACTCAGCTCCATCCTGCTGCCGGCCTTCCCCGCTGCTGGCCCAGCGGGCCTCCGGGCACCCTCCTCGGTTATGCTCTTACATTTCCTCTCTTGCTCCCTCCTCAGCCAGCCTCCCTGACGGGAGGCCCCACTGAAGCAAGCCCAGGCCCCTGGGACTAGCGTTTGCACCAGCCCACCCAGCCAGCACCCTGGACCCAACAGCTCACTTCCCCAAACTCAGAGAGACCTTCAGAAATCCTAGCAGCTACTGTCCTTTGGCCTCCTTGTAAGAACTTCGCATCCACCCCCATTCGCTCCTCCCAGTGAGTGGGTGTGTCAGAAGCCACTTTACAGCCCAGGGGACTGACAGTGACAGGGGTGCCGGGACCTTGCCCAAGTCGGCTACCGCCAGGTGGAGGCAGAATTCCAGCTGAGGCTGGGGGAGAATGGAAGGTGAGAGACCGACTAACTAAACTACATGGAATATTAACAGGCAACACTTGCCCCACTTTGGGGGATTTATCCATTCTCCGGAATATTCTGATTGATATATAACATCCCCCGGTGGTAGGCATGGCAACCAATTAATAAGAAAATAGATGTGGGAGGAATATAGCAGGTGAGTGCGGCAGAGCAGGGGGGATTACGGAGCCCACTTGAGGGGGAGGAGCCAGCAACTTCTCCAGGGCACCCCTGCTCCGTGGGACCTGGCTGAACTGTGCTATCCTTCCGACACCCTGTCACCCTGCAGCATTTGAATGGGTCCTGTTCCCTATAACTGGCTCCCTAGTAAGTCCATCGCCCATGGACGGACAGAGGCAGAGCTGCCTGCCCTGCCCCTCCACCCTCTTTGCAGCTGCAGCGTGGGCACCAGAGCTGGCGGCGCCCGCACGACAGCAGCTCCTCCACATCTCTGCGCTGGAGCCGGGTCTGCGTGCTCTGCCTCCCCGCAGGCTTGTTGGGAAGGAACAAAATGTCCTCGTCCCTTCCGCACAGACCACATACGTGCTGAGGCACCATTTGGAAAAACACTCTAAAACTAAAAATTGTCATGGACCAAAATTGCCCTCATCCGCATTTTTTATTCTATCTCAGGGTGATGCTGTGAAGACAGAACAGATGCTTGATGCAGGTAGAGCCTGCTTTTACCAACATAACGCACGGAATCATCAAACCATTTCCATCCACCACAATGAAATCGCAGTGCTCCCGAGTGGGTCGGCTCGCTCTGGGGTGGGGGAGGGACGCCGCTCAGAGACCCCTGGGGTCCCGGATCAGCCTGTAAAAATACAGCCGGAGCTCACGAAGGTGCAAACCACAGGGGGAGGGAGAACCGGGCCTTGGGGTGGAAATGATTAGCATGGCAGCCTCAGTGCTGCACCCACCGGCTCTGCAACCTGGAACAAGGGGCTGAATCTCTGAGCCTCAGTAGTGACACCTGTAAAATGGGGACAAAAATGCAGACTGTAGGTTGCTGGGTAGATGGAATTAGAAAACATACACAAACCATCTAGCATACAAATAATTCATGGTAAGCACTCAACAACTGCTTCTATTTTTATCGTAGATGCAATGCTTAGTAAATTATAGCTGTCATTCACCAGTCAGCCATCCTGTCATTCAAGTGCTGTGTTCTCTGCAGCACCAGCATTAGAAATAGCCTCAAGGGTCAGTGATGAACCCAATTTGCTACCTGGAGAGCACCTCCTGGACGCCACACACATTCTTTCACTTCTGGTTCCTTAGGGAAGAGCGGGGATCACAAAGCTCTTCAAGGCAGTGTTGCCTCCACCCTCCCACGCTGGTCTGGGGAAAGGCAGCCTCGCGGTCTCGCCCATGTGAGGGAGGAAATCCTCACGGAGGCATGTGGGCCCCTCCCCACTCCTCCTTCCCGCCCTCTCATCCCCATGTCAAAGGTTTCAGAAGTTGGCTCATTCGTGGTGTAGGTAAAATTACAGAACATTTAGACAAAGTAAAATAGAACGAATTATGCTCAAATACTATAAATCACTTTCAAATTATTCATTATGTAAAAATCTATTGGTTCCCTTACTGTAAAGGTTAATCTTATGTGCCAACCTGACTGGGCTACAAAGTGCCCCAAATTTTTGCTCAAGCATTATTCAGGGTGTTCCTGTGAGGGTGTTTTGAGATGAAATAAACATTTAAATCAGAACACTAAGCAGCTTGGCCTCCCATATGTGGGTGGGCCTCGTCTCATCAGTTGAAGGATTGATTAGGACAAAAAGGCCAAGTAAAATAAAACTCCTGCCTAACGATTTTCAAATTGAAACATTTTTTTCTTTCTCTGCCTTTGCACTTGAACTGGACTGAAACCTTGGCTCCTCCTGGCTTTCAAGCCTGCCGGTCTTCAGACTGGAAATAAACCCCGAGCTCTCCTTTTGCCTCTGTTTCTGCAGAGAATTCTCACTAATACAGTCTCTGAATACCTACTCTGCTCTATTCATTCAAATAAGTATCTCAGTGACTTCTAGGCTCCGCTGGTCATGTGCAAGCAGCAGAGAAGGTGAGCTGCGGTTTAGGGACCGCGACGGGCACGGCCAGGTTTTCTCCCTCATTAGCCTGCCCTTCACGCCCCGCCAGTCAGACCAATGACATTCAGCTGCAAGTCTCACAGAGAAGGAAGCCATAGTGACCAGCCTCATCTCCCCTGCAGCAGTCCACCTGGAGGAAGGAGAACAGTAATGTCCTCAGAGAACTCATCAGCTGGTCTCCCCCTTGGTTGGCATAAGGGAAAAAAAAGGCAGCCTTGAAAATCATATCCTTTTCAGCCTGGGAAGGACACCGGCCTGGCCCGAGTGCCTTGGGCCAGCTCTGTTGATGACACCATGAAGGGCTTCCAGCTGCTGAGAAGGGGGTGACAGCAAGGAGGGACATCCTTCCGTGTACAAGCTGGTGTGCCGTTGCGTGGGGAACGCTGCTCCCTTTCCACTGTCTTTCTTCCAGTCACTCCTTCACTGCCTCATGCAACAGACAGTTCCTGAACCCCCGTGGGCCCAAACCTCCTGCAGCAGAGGCTCAGGGTGCTGACTCTGTGGTTAACCAGGCAGCCCTGGAATCGGGGGGCGGGGGCCATGGCATCCGGAGAAGGAGAATTCCTAAGACCAGGCAGCACGTGTCCAAGGCCAGTGGGTGAGTCGAGCTCTAGGAAGCTGCGAGAAGAAAGCACGTGTCCGTCTGTAGGGGTCCTGCAGGCTGTGCGCGTCTGCAGAGGAGAAGCCAGGTGGGCCGGTGGCAGGAGGAGGGAAGGCTTATTCTGGGAGCACAGGGGCAGAGGGTCATGGCTCCTGCCACTGGTGAGAAGCACAGATAGTCGTGTGGCTCATGTGACACCGAAGGGGAAAGGGCCAAAGAACCTGAACTTGACACAAGACTCCACAGGGACAAAGAATTTCTGAGTATGTCATAGGAGCTGTGTTTTAGAAAAATCAATCTGACAGGGAACAAATTTAAACCCAATTTCCTATTTTTCTGGAAGTCTTTTAAAATTATTTTTTTGTTTTTCTGCAAAGGTCCAGGTGTTGAACATGAAAGACCTTTAAAAGTAGAGAAAAAGGAGACAAAAGATACTTATTTCTGCTCCTAGGTGGAGTCCTAAGTGTGTGTTTTACCTTTCCCGCCTGAGGGGCAGCTCCCGGCTGAGCCCCCGCTGGGTTCGTGCACTGTCCTAGGCACACTGTCCATGGGGGCGGAGAGTGTCTGCGGCCTCGCCTGAGGTTGCCTGTAGGAGCGAGGATGGATCGATCGTGGGGCCACGGGGCGTTAGAGTTGGCAGAAACGCCTTCCCTCTTGCAGAGGTGGAATCGGAGAATGGGTACGAGCGGAATAGCCAGCGAGTTTATAAGAGACCCGAGACCTGAATCCAGACTGGCAACGTCCTGGCCCCCGTTCTTCTCATCCCAGAATCTGACAGGGATGGGAGAGAAGACGCTCAGATTCGGGCCAATAGGCAGGCCTGGGAAACAGACAGGGCCCTGCCTATTGGGCCCTGCTGGGTTTCCTCGGCCAATGCCAGACTAGCACAGGACAGGGTGTCCCCCGGTCACAGCCCTGTTGGTTCAGCCCCATGGCTGGTTTGAAGGGTGGAGACCAACCCCACAGCCGAACTACCCCTTCCGATCCGCCAAGCTACTGAAAGGCTTACTTTCCCTCTCTCACATGGCTCTGTGATTGCCTAATGAATTTGATGGTCTGTCAAAGCAAAAAAAAAATGTAATTGCCTTTTAAAATATATCTGAAATATTGAGTTGGCCGAAAAGTTTGTTTGTTTTTTCGTTAGATGGCTCTAGTAGCACTTGGCTGCCTTTGACTTCATTCGAGACAATTTTGCTAGATTGTGTTGTGACAGCTGCCATACCAGCGTGCATTTAAAAAAACTTACCAAAATTGGTGAATTTTTGTGTAGCCATTTTAATGTTGAAGGCGGAAGAAAATACATAACATTTTCGGCATAGTATGCTTTATTACTTCAGGAAAGGCAGAAACGCAACTGAAATGCAAAAGAAGACTGTGCAGTGTGTGGAGCAGGTGCTGTGACTGTCGACTGTGCCAAAAGCGGTTGCGGAGGTCGATGCCGCCCTGGTCAGTGGGCACTCCGAGGTCGGGCAGACCGCCTGAGGCTGGTAGCGATCAAACCGGGACATTAATTGAGAACAATCAACGTTCTACCACGCAGGAGAGAGCCGACATATTCAAAATATCCAAATCAGTGAAGTCATTGGTGAAAATGAAAAATGTGTCATTTATTTTACACACACACACACAAACCATACAGACTTTTTGGCCAACCCAATAATTATTTTTAAAATTCCAGCCACCCCAGAACCATAAAATTTGAGAGTCGGGAGAGATTCTGGCCCGGGTCTGATACGTGTGGGGACACTGAGGCCTAGGGAGACTAAAGGACCTGAGACTTGCCCAGACCAGTGTCTCCTGCCCCGGTGTGGAGCCGGTCAGTAGTGCAGTGAGCACGGGAGGAGTGCAGGAGGGGAAGGGGTGCAGCGCAGAGCGTGAGGGCTGTGGTGGGCACAGGAGAGTGTCCCCAGATGTGGTTGCCATGGGAACACTTGGGCTCAGTGATGGAATTCCTTTTCAAAAGAAACTGAAAAACAGATTTTTACGTGAAGTCACTCCCTTTTAAAAGGACCTCAGCTGAGTCAAGACTTTTCAAATATTTTTCAGGCCAAAACCATGTGCCTTTGGGCCTGAGCGGGCAGGCGGGCCTCTGACCTGCAACTTCCCACCCAGAGGCTGCAGCTCAGCACACCCAGCCCAGACGGAGGCCCCTCCTCTCGCCGCCTTTTCTACCTGCATGCCTGTCGGAGGGGCGAGACACCTTGTTAGTCATCTGGGCACAGAATGGTTAGAAGCCCCTAATTTTAGTCTCTTCCTTGAAGCCAAACCACCTATACACAAGGAACTCTGACCTCTGCAGGTGAATCGAGTTGGCTCCATAAAGATTTCCCTGGCTCAGCTTTGGCTTCCACTGACGGGAAGTATTGAATAACCTTGACATACGACAGTTGCGCCCGTGGACCCCAGCGGACAGCTGTGGGCTGATGTCAGCATCAGTACCTGTGTGGGAGGCAGGTGTTTGCACGGGCACAGCTGTGGGACAGCTGCCTGGCTGGAGCAAGCAGCACAAACCCAAAGAGAAACAGAGGGAACATCCCTCTGCCTTTACCCCCAAACCCCTCTGCTAGGAAAGTAATTAACACAGGAAGACACAGCCTCCCCTCCAGCCTCGGAGAAGGCCCGCCTGAGGTTGCAGCATGTCCTGGGTGAGCAGCTAAGGGGCCTGACACCAGATTCATGTTTACACTGATGGTTGGACTGAGAAAATCCCCACCCTGGTTTGGAAAAGCCACCGGGAGTATTTTAAACAGTCTTCCCGCTCTAGCCTTCTGTCCTCTGCACTGGGAGATGCCGGGGGTGGCCACCTGGCTGTCTCATCCCGCCCTGACTCCCGAGGCTGATACCACATCCAGCTAAGCCTCCAGGGGCCCTGCACGCTGAAAAGATTACGGCTCCCCACCTCCCGTCCTCACCCACAGCTGCAACTCAAAACTCACTCCAAATCCTAACACAAACAAAATTTAAAGTAGGAGGACGTCAAAATGGCTCTTTCATAGGATTTTATAATTAAAACAATCTAGGTGAGCCCATGACATTAGAACTCTTCGTTTTTTGATGCCCTGCTTTCTGGTGGCCCAGCCTGGGCCCAGCCGTACCGGCAGGGCGGTTGGTGCTTTGGTCTCACAGAAACAGACTCCTGAGGAGAACCAGCCTGGGCTGCCTTGTGACAGGGACACACGGCCTGGGGCTCCCTTAGCAGCCACCTACTCTTACCTTCATCACAAATGGGGAAACTGAGGCCCTGAGCACAGTAGCAAGGTATAAACTTGATCCCATTAATTTCAAATACACCAGATACTGCCTCTCTATGTGGATTGCCTCTCAGTAAACCACCCAACAAACCCCTGATTTTAAAAATCACCAAGTAAAGAAAAAAATACTTCCAATGCTTTCCTCAGGAACTCCTGGATTCCATCATTAAATTGCATGGCTGGTGGCGAATCAATTTGCATACATTTCAAAAAATGTACCTAAGAAGGATTCAGGAACCCAGCATGATAAATTATGCACCCTTGGCAAAGTAAGGAAACGCGTGTTCTAATTAATTAGGGTATGCAAAACACAATGAGTATTGGACCTGAAACAAAGGAAGAGACTTGGAGAGTTCAGGGTAAAAATTCGTAAATTAGCTCCCTAAGAAATGAACTAATTGCTTCTGCTTTTTGTCGCCCCAGTTTCATTCTGCAAATATGTTACAAGTCTTTACTCTCCTTCCGGCCTTTCGGCTGTGACTTTGAAGTTCCCTGCTTCTGCAGGGACGGGCTCCCCTCCCCTGGCTCAATGCCTGAGTCTACGGACTCATGACTTGCTCCAATGTGTCCACTCCACGGATAATTGGTCTGAACTAAAAACATAATCTGCTCAGCGTGGCGGACTCTATACGAAGTCGACTTTCAGCTTCACGGCTCTGCATTTAACATGATTATTTCTTACATCAAATGGAAATCTCAGGAAGTCCAATCGCCTTTTAGATCTGGAGGGTCACTGCTGGTAAGTGCAATGGTGGAGAGAGAAGCCAGACAAATTCTATGAGCAAAGCGCTGTGTTTTTCCCCCCAGTGCAGAGTTTAAGTAGGAGTATTCTACAATGGCAGTGGGGGAGGGGGGTCACTCAAACACAGCCCAGTGTCTGCGGCTGGCACCAGAGACACTCTAGGAGCTCCCGAGCTGGCCCAGCCATCGGCAACCTGAATCCTTGCTTGTCGTCAAGGAAATGAACTGACAGAGGTAGGCACTGCTGACACGTGCCCAGCGAGGACTGCCAAACACACTGGAGGTGCACCCTGCGTGCTCCTGTGTGGAGCACCCTGGACGGGCTCCGAGGAGAGCCCGCTGGCCCTGCATCTGGGAGCTCTGACCTGGAGATTTTACTTTCAGGGTGGACTCTGGGAGATGCACCAGAAACACCGATGGGGACTTTCTATAAGGAGGTTTATCACAGTCCTATTACACAAGTGAGCAACTTGGAAAAAATGCAGTGGTTAACATCAGAGAACTGGCTTGATTAATTACGTCACAATCAAAGGTTAAACATCGTGAAGCCATTTAAAACGGTGTTCAGCAGGGGCTGAAAGGTGAAGGGAATTGGGCGATGTTGGTCTCAGGGGCCAAAGTTCTCGGGAGCGAATGCATGGCGTGAAGATGACAGTTGATGACACTTTGTTGATATGAGAAGTCTGCTAAGAGCAGAGACCTTAAATCTTCTACACACACACACACACACACACACACACACACACGAATGGTAACTATGCGAGGTGATGAAAGTGTGAATAGCCTCATGGTGGGAATCCATGTACAGCATATACACATATCCAAACGTACACACAATCTTCCTTTTTCAATGACACCCCCTTAAAGCTGGAACAATAAAAATAAGATGGTATTTAAAACAATAATTAAAGACACAGGAGAAATGCTCATCTTGAGAAGTGGCCAAACCTGGCTTTTTTTTTTTTTAAGTATAGAAAATGACTGTTTTCTTAAAAAGAAAAAATGGATAATTCTCACAATACTTTACAAATGCTAAGTGTTATTCAATTATTACGGATTTTAAAAGTAAGCCCTTTTTTTCTTTTTCTTTTTTTTTTTTTTGCTACTAAATAAAAAGATGTAGAATATGAGCTTTGTTGAATTTTAACAATAGTTTTAGAAAGACGTACAATCTGTTGAACCTTTGTTTCCAACCAGACTGAAAAATTGGCCTCCCATGTGATGGATCTCACTTTAAAACATGCAAAAGGAGGCCACTCCAAAGCAAGACTCACAAAAAAGGCACTGGCCAGACCTCCCCCTTGTGTGCAGCCCTGCGTGGAGGGCCATTGAGGTTACTGTTTGGAAAGAACATATTCCCCTCTCTAGTAATCAAAACCCGTCTCCTCCTCCATCTGCCTCATAATGAGAAGTCATAATCTTCTTTTTATGACATCACCATAAAAGACACCAATAGAACAAAAAAATACATTGCTCCTGGTAATAACAGTGTTTGTTATGGAAAGTGGAAAATGTTCACATATAGGTGCAATCCACTTTAATTAAGCCTTGTCAAAGAATCCATTTTCAAAACAACTAAATCAGATTTTGCAGAGCCATGAACTTGCTGTCTTGGAATAAAAAAAAACTGTCCCTCAGAGATTAAGCCTGGGGCTGAATCAATTTTCTTATTAAGAGCCGGCATGGCCTAGGGCATCCGCAGTGGCTGCTAAGCCAAGCCTCTTGAAGTAAGAGCTTTGTGAGCTTAGGGTGTGGGGGCCGATGGGCCCCAAGACCTGGGCACGCGCAGCTCTGCACAGCTCCGCAGCGCTCCCCTCGGGCACGGCCCCTTGTCTCTGCAGAGACAGGGGGCAGGAGAGCAGACCAGCTCCCTGCACAGCCTCCAGGGGCCAGGAAGCCTCCAGGGGCCAGGAAGTCTCCAGAAAGAGGGGAGGGCGGCAAGGGGGGATCTGGCCAAATTCTAAGAGAAAACTGTTATTTTCTTTTCATGTTATCTAACCCTTTTATGTAAATTCCTTCTCAAAAATTAGAAAGGTAACACGTGTGGCCCCATAATTTTAAACAATTACTATAAGGTGGAGTAAAAATAGTCTTCCCTCTGCTGCCCAGCCCCAAGGCGGAGGCAGTGTGGCTGGGGTCCTTCCACACTTTCCTTCCTGCTCGCCGAGCACATGAACACACGAGCACACGTGTAGGCGTCCTTGTGTGTGTGTTGGTATTAAAATCAGGGCATCTCACACATGCTGCTCTGCAGCTTGCCTTTCTCACTTGGGCCCCTGGGTCCATGGCTGCCGATCAAGGAAAACGGCACTGGCGACAGCTCAGCCCTGGTGTCCCGGCACGCACTCACCGGCACACAGCCTAACCCTGACTGTGCGCTTCAAATGCCCCCACAGAGCCCGGCGGAGCGCACACCAAGATTTCAGGTGATCATTTCATACAATTTGTGGAGGTGTTATAACAGATTATTTTTATTTTTATATTTTCCTCTCTTTCCTAATAGCCTACGATGAGCACATGTGCCTTTCCCACAAAGAAAAGTTTCACTTTATTTTTTTGCAGTGTAAGTACAGGTGGGAACAGAGGGGAAGGAGTTAATCTCTGTGGTTTCTACATGGGAGGTAGCCATCTTGTGATGCTGAGAGAGGAAAATCTGTAACTTCTGTTTTAATTTGTTCACCTCAAAAAAGAAGAAAGAATTGACATTGTACTAACGCAATACCCACGATGATGCTGGCACTCTGCGCGAACCACGTGTCACATGGCCACGTGTCCAGGACACTGGGGTCCCTTGGGAAAACTGAGAGTGCCCGTCAAGATGGCCTGGCAGTGGTGCTGGGCTCGCTGCTCCCGTCACTGTGCTGTGAGGCACATGCCACCTGCTGTGCCGTGCGGGCGGGCACCCAGGTGGGTCACAGACTGTTACCTGGTGTTCACTTTTTAATGCACGAAAGGTTTAAAAACAGTCCTGCAAAGGAACATCCAGGTGGAGATAACACCAATGCAGACACGAGTGACCGAGAAAAGGGGAAGAAGGTGGTGCTGCTGAGAGGAGGGGGGTCTTTTTAGGGCGACACTCGGGCTGCACGGATGGCATTGCACTCAAATCACAGAAGTCAGCCCAAAAAAGCCCCACCTCGTTTCAATGGCAAGTGTTCTGTCTGAAAGCAGAATGTCTACCACCGTCATAAACATAACCTATGTTCCCGAAGCATGCATATGTTTGACTTTCAAAGTGAAAGCATCCAGAACATGTTTTTGTTTTTAATCTCTCGTTTTTCCTGCCACAGCAACGTGGCTACAGTTACATGGAGCTACAACGTGGAAACGCAGCGATAAATTAAATCGCACTCCTTGTCAGCACACGTGTGGAAGTCATGCAAAAATTTCAGTGGCAGAAACTGGAGGAAAATGACCAGTAGAAGACAATGTGTAGCATCGGCGTTTGCCAGGCAGGTGGGTTAAAGTGCAGATGAGCTTCACACGTGGCCTCCTACGGGTTTCGGTTTGAAGGGCCTTATTCCCACGCCCTGCACAGCTGTGCAGGCTGTGCGCTGCACACACGTGTGTGCCGCACACCCGCGTGCATGTGCCCTGTGCCTCTCACAGCGTGCTGTGCACATTCCAGGGGCCCTGACGTGGTGACCTGGAAGGATGCACATGGAGAATGACATTCTAGGAGCCGTGAAAGGACAGTCTATGGGAGAAGACACAGCCTCAACGCTTAATCCTGTGATAGAAACTGCATCTTCCTGAATCATTGTAGAGACACAGCCGTAGAATGGAGAAAGGATTCCAGTGCAAGGAGACAGAGACAGTGCCCCCAGTGAAAGTTGTGCATGGCGTCACTGATGAGCTGCCCGCCACCACCAAGAAACACGAGCTGGAGGGGAACACAGTCACGCAGTCCCAACGATGGGATCATCTGTGAGGGGAAGGGCTACCCAAAGAATAGAATTTCCAGAAAACTTCACAATAATATGAGGTATGACCGTGCGCTTCATTTGGAGCACATAGTGGGCTTGAAATAGTCACTGACCTGGAAGACAGGTGACGCGTTTTTCCTTCACAAAGAAATAGGGGATCAAATCGGGTGACCCGTCCTGTGCAGGTGAGTGGCTCTCCGCAGTATGTGCTACAGGTAGCTTTAAAGAAAAACACACACACACATTTAATCTGACCCTTCAAGGTACAGGATGAGTGATGAAATAACAGAATTAAAACATAGGAATTAAGATGTAGAAGAGCATTTTTTAAAACATTTCCCTCACTCTCTGATTTTTGTGGCAATATGCTTGGTTATCAAGTAGAAAGCATTCACAGACACACACTTAAACAGAAGTCGCTAGCTGGCTTCAAATTAAAATCTTCCAAACGAACTTAGTTTCCATGGGTTTTGGACCCCTTTGCTTAAAAATGTAAAAATGAAATATCTCCCAATTAGTGTGCAAGAATAACTGCCTGACATCAGGAAAATAGAAATTTACTAGCCCCATTTCAGCAGAAACCTCTGCACAATCGGCGGCTGACACTGAAAAATGAGAAGCGAGTCAGAAAACAGCCCGACGCCCTTCTCCCAACTGGGGTGGCGCCCACGGCCATGGAGACGGAGAACTTTCTAACGCGGAACTTAGGGTTTCCATAACCCTAAGTTTGTCTAGTGTTAAAGTTTCATCTAATGTTAAAGTTTCAAAAATAATGAAGCATATCCAATCTTAATATTTACTTTGAAACATTATTGCTAATTCCTGTGGCAGCAGAATAAGCGGCAGCAGAAAAGGGACTCTGTCATATGATTTACAATGTTATCTGTGACATGTTTATCTCAGACCTTTACACTTTCTATTTGTGTTGACATTACATAAAGTAATACAGCTATAAACTACTTCTAAATCGTACTTATATAATAATACATATAAAAATTATAATATATAAGTCTATATAAATTAGTGATACATATGTAGTATAGAGATACATATATGTAAATTATAAATATGCACACATTTATAAAGCTTAGGGCTTTCATCCCATCTGAATTTGGGGTGGGGTGGGGATGGGTAAGAGCCTGCTGAAGGGGTGACATTTGATCTGAGTCTTGAGGCTACAGTGGCACCTAAATCACAACCACAACTAACGCATGGATGAAGAAACTCGGATTTTTTCTACCCAGTCCTAACCTTCTCTCAGCATTGTGTGGGGCGGCCCTGGAACCGAGGAGGAGGTACGGCAGGTGTCTCAGCAGCCCACACCCTCGCAGAAGCTCATTTCCCCGCGGAGGGTGGAGGCTGGAAGCAGGACGAGGTTCAAGAAGACTGCACCTCAGACTTCAGCGAAAACCCAAGGGGTGCTGAGTGCACACCCCCTTCTGGGGGCGGCAGTGACCAGCCCCTCCCAGGGAGGCCTCAGCCTGGTGGTGGGAGCCACTGCCCACACTCCTACAAGGCGAGCAGCCTGCCTTTCGATACCCAGCTCAAACGTCCCTTCCACAGTGTGCTCTCTAAGCCCTGAGCTGCGAGTGAGTTCTAGTTCCCTTCGACCACCTCAATCAGCAGCACAGGTATGTCCTTCGGGCCAGTCGGGGCAATGCTGAGGGAGGAGGGACCCAGGCGCCATGAGGGCCACTACCCAAGGTGACATGCTATAAACACCCAGGATGAGAAAAGTAGAGTTTGCAACTGAGAAGGCATCATGAGCACCACATGTGGGAGGAGACAGGAGAGTGGGCGGGCGCTGGGTGGCTGGGGCTCCTCATGCAGGTGCTGGGGCCGGGGAGCTGATCCAGGCCAGTCGCTCAGGCCAGCGGCCGGCATCTGTGAGCAGCAGACACTCTCCAGCCAGGCCTGTGCCCTGCCATCCTGTCCCAGCCTCCCATCCCATTATTCAGGGCTTGAGGGACAGAAAATCAGGTCATACTCACACATTCACTCGGCAGTACTTAATGAGTGTCTGTGCGGGGCCAGGCTGGGCACAGTCTACTGTACCTGCTGATGGGGGTAACTCTGCTCCTATCTGAATTCCCCACCCGACAGTGAGCTCCTGCAGAGCAGCCTTCTCATTCGGACCTGCAGCTGCATGGTGTCTGGAACACAGGCTCTCGCTGGTTTGGTGAGCAAAGAGGATCTGCGGGTCCATTCCGAAGCCGAGGGACTCAAAATGATGTTCTCGTGCTTTACCCACAAGCTCTTTTAACATGTGAAAAAAGCCGGTTTGATCTGGGGGTCATAATTACCCAAGGATAACTGTCTGTTCCCTCCACCCACGTGGTCAATTCCTATCTTCATGTCAGACAAATCTGGGACATTTGGAGAGAGCAAAAGAGTCGGTGAGCGACTCCAAAGTGTCTTCGCTGTGTCTGCCTTTTCCTGGACCTCTGCTCCAGCCAGATAACTCATAGCCTTGAACCCAAAGTCAGTTGGGCTATTTGGGGCAGGGATCCTGCTTGTCAGGGTTGCATGTGGAGCACTGAGGATGAAGGAAGGGCAGGGGAGGGAAGGGGCAGAGAGGGGAGGAAAGTGGGGAGGACGGGAGGGAGGAAGGGCTTGCTCAGCCCGCCAGCTCGCCCATCAACAGAACCACCCAGACCATCAGTGAGGTGGAAACAAATCGAACTCACATGTTATTGTTCCAAACACAGCCAGGCGCTTAAGTCCCCCTCTGAAGTTCTAGGGCCCCCTGCTGTCCAGGAGTCTAGAATGTTCTCCTTGCACTCTCCCACATCTTGTGATGGTTATTCTTTGTCAGCTTGCCTGTGCCACAGGGTGTCCCAATGAGACTTTATTTCCAGGTGTGTCTGTGAGGATGTGTCTGGATGAGACTAGCGTTTGAATCAGTGCTCACAGGCAGGTAGACTGCCTTCCTCGGAGTGAGAGGGCACCATCTGATCCACGGAGGGTCCAAACTGAACAAGAACAGAAGAGAGGATTCATTCCCTTCCTGTCTGTCTGCTGGAGCTGGGAGGGGTCTACTCTTGCCCTTGGACTGGAATTTACACCACTGGATGCCCCGGTCTCAGGATATACAGATATATAGATATATAGATATGTAGATATATAGGTATGTAGATAGTAGATATATAGACATGTAGATATGTAGATGTGTATATATGTAGATATATAGATGTGTAGATATGTAGATACATAGATATTCTATTGGTTCTGTTTCTCTGGAAAACCATGACTAATACACATCAAGCTTCTTTCCGAAAAGGTTTATTGGTGCTTCATCCTACAAGTGAGGTCCATGTTCAACATCATCATTATCACATGCAGAACATCTGTAAACTAAATTCCCAAGCGTACTGATTCTCATTAAACTTTGAGAGCCTTTGGTCTACTCATTCAAAAGGCATGTATCAGGCACTTGCTCTTTGCCCTGCACTGTCCTGGGTTTTTCCTAAACGTGTTCACTCTGTGTAATGACCCTTTGTGTCTCCCCACTAAGATGCTGTGAAACGCTTGGGGAGGAAGACCATTTCCTGTGTCCCTCCGTACCTCTGAGAGGCCTGGCACCAAGAAGCCACTCAGTAAGTGTTTTTAGGCTACATGAATAGCCACAGTAATGTTTCTATCTTCCCAGAGAAGCTCTGCTTTTTCACCTGAGCATTTTCTTTCAAGAGCGTAGTCCCGGGAGCCTGGCACAGGTCCCTAACTCAAACGAAGAGGAACAGATCCGATCTGATCGGGGCTCAGATATGAGGTGATGGTGTCACCTCCAGGGTCGGTGCAATTCACGTCACATGACCGAAGGAAAAGCCACCCACCTGGAGGATCACATAAGCCTATTATTACTGACCTTGTTAGAAGTTCAAGATCTTAGATATTTTTCTTTCAGGCAGCAGCTACCTCGTGCCTGTCCTATCTCCCCCACTGTGAGAAATGAACTTTTGAATGGAATGTCAGACTTCTAATTTGGCGTTCATTCAGAAATCATTCCCTGTCCACCGAACCTGTGCTCAGGTCTCTGCCATGCTCTGGAGATACAGACATAAAGGCGGTCTTTACTTTCCAGGACCGAACATGTTACAGAATCATGTATCTGTGTATATTTTCGTGTTCTATGGAAGATGTCTCTGCATGGTAGAGGCTTTTTGGTATCGTATTGATTCAGCCACCCGCTGTTTCTACAGTCCCTCTCTGCTTACAGCGTTAGAAAGGGTCAGAGAATGTCCTCTATGGCTCCATGAAAAACATCGTTTAAAAACCATTAAACATGTCTGGGCCAAGGACAGGACGCTCTGGTGCCTGGAAG
>PVIA01016513.1:0-18591 GCA_004024845.1 Tonatia bakeri | reverse complement strand
CCTCCCATTACCACCCTCCCCCTAGTTTTTATCCATGTGTCTTTTAACTTTGTTCCTGTAAACCCTTCCCCTTTCCCCCTGAGACTCCCTCTTCTCTCTCTTCTGGTCACTTTCTGCCTGTCCTCTACTTCAGTGTCTTGAAAATATAGTCAAAATCTTTTTGACAGAAAGAAAGGTGTTCAAAGGTACAGAAATGGGTTAAGAAACAGAATCGAGTAAAGGCTTTAATTACTTTTTGTTTCAGACAAAGTGACTTACTTTGGGGACAAATGGACTTTCAGACTGTTGCTATTTTTTAAAAAATCCATACCTGGGGGTATCTCGTCAAAATGACCAAGTAGGTAAAATGGTACTCATACCCTTGCATAACTACAACAAAATTACAGTTAAACTACAGAAGAACCATCATTCAGAACTGCCTAAATTCTAGTTGAACAGAAGTCTTGTGACTCAAGATATATATAAGAAGCCACATGCAGACTGGTATGAGGGGCAGAGATGCAGAATGAGCTGGTCCCACACCCACCTGTGGTGTTAAAAATCGAGAAGGGATATCTTGGCTGAGGAGGGCCCCCACGAGGAACAAACTGTCCCAGCTCCACACCAGGCCCCCACCCCAGGTTTTCAGTGCTGGGAAGAGAATCCCCCATAACTTTTCACTGTGAAAATGAGTGAGGATAGTGGATGAGTGAGATGGAGAGCCACTGGAGTCTTTGGCAGTCCCACTTAAAGGGCCCATGTATGGACTTACTTGACCTCACTCACTCTGAGCTCCAGGGTGGTGCAGCAGTATGAAAGGCTTTAGGTATATATGGGGAGAATCTGAATGGTCCAGCTCCAGGGTATAAGCTGGAGGCACAGTTTTCTCCTAGACAGAAGTTCTAGCAGAGATCACTGTTTCTTTGCTGAGCCCTACATTGACAGACCAGCAATAGGTGCCACATCTGAGCATCCATCAACCTGGCTAACACTTTTCACCTCACCTTAGTAATACCCTAAAGCCTCACCTTGCCAACTTGAGGGCTCACCAGTGACTTTTCATATACACATAATGTCTTGCCTGAAGCTGTGAACTTTCCTAAAATCTCTCAAAAGTTCGCACACCCCGTACAAGCAGCATCTGGCGTTGGTGTGCCCTGTACATTTTGCTATGTGGCCCCATGCATCATGCTATTGGCAGTTGGCCTTAATTCCAAGCTAGGCCTCTCCTGGGCACCTCCAAGCCCAGCACAAGTAGCAGCCATCAGCACATCACTCTGTAGCTCATGCCTGGTTGCTCTGGGCAGTACACAGGCAGTGGCTGACCTTGGCCTACAACTTTTGGGAGACTCCTGAGGCAGCACACACAATGGAAAACTTCACACCACACCTGAGCATCACCAATGACCTTCACAAGTGACACACTCAAGGGGTAGACTCATTAGGATCAAGAGAACTTCTGAAGCAAGTCCTTTTCTGGGTACCAGTACTACACAGCAGATCCTCCACTTTGATCTTGTCCAGTGCTTGAAGCTGATCAACTTGGGCAAAAATCCCTTCCATTAATCTGCCAACAGCAATCAAGTCTCAACTATAACAAGTAGGTGCACACAGGTTATACAAAGGTGAACTTGGAGTGCCCAGCTCCTGTGACTAATGAAACTGTATCACTGGGCCCTATAGAACACTTACTACATCAGGCCATGCTACTAAAACCAAAAGACATAGAAACTCTACCTAAGGCAACTCTACCTTACCTAATATATGAAAACAGACACAGGGAGGCATACAAAATGTGGAGAAAAAGAAACATGTCCCAGATGAAAGAACAGGACAACTTTAGAAAAGAACTAAACAGAAGGGAGACAGTAATCTTTAGGGAACCCCTTTGTAAAGTGTAGAAATGTAGTTCAGCACCCACATGGAAAACCAGTGGGGGGCAAGTCAGCACGCAGGCCCACACCCTCGAAGAAGTTCTCCTGTGAGAAATCAGGCCTTCACTAAACCCAAGCTGCCGTGTGACTTGCTCTTGCTAAAACTCTCTCACCCTGAGTTCAGGCAGCAAATGCTTGCTGCATATCTTTAAAGTAACTTCCTGAAGTCTGTGCTAATTCTCCCAAGGATTAAAGTGTAACCAGACCTGTTATTCTTATCATTCTCTTGCATTTGCAACATTTTTCCTTGTTAATCTGTAAGAAGTAATCAGTAACATCCCTTCCATTGATATCTGTAAAAAGTAATTACCTGAAGCAAACCTAAGTATAATGAATGAAAACCTTCTTTGATGTATGCTATTAGAAAGCCAATAAAAGCTTGTCAAGGCAAGCGTAGGGGCGCTCTCCCCTTGAGAGAGTAGCTGTGCCAGCCCTCTTCCTCCACAGGACTCATTCCATGTAAATTTATCTTGTCTCATCCATAACGCTGTGGACACTGTGGGTTGGTGTCTGCATCAGTAATCTGCCAGATGCATAGTTCAAAACAATGGTTATAGAGATGCTCAATGAACTTAGACGAAGAGAACATAAACAGTGAGAACCTCAACAAAGAGATAGGAAACATAAAAATGAAGAGAGAAGACATAGTATATTCAGAAACAAAGAATATACTAACTGAAATGAAGAATACATTACAGGGATCAACAGTCAAGGAGACAAAGCAGAGAATCAAAACAGTGATTTAGAAGATAAGGAAGCAGAAGTTTCCCAATCCAAACAGGAAAAATAAAACAAAGAAATGACCATAGTTGAAGGAGTCTCTGGGAAAACTTCAAGCATACCAACGTTCCCATCATGCTGTACTAGAAAGAGAACAGAGAGAGCAAGACATTGATCTATTTGGAACTTGATGATGGAAATCTTCCCTAACCTGGTGAAGGACATAGAGATACAGCCAAGGATGTGAAGACATTCCCAGACAAGATGAACCCAAGGAGGCTCACACTAAAACACATCATAATTAAAACACCAAAGGTTAAGACAAAGAAAGATCATTGAAAGCAGCTAGACAGCAGCAGTTAGTCATCTATGGGGTAGCTCCCACAAGACTGTGAGCTGATTTTTCAACAGAAACTTTGTGGTTAGAAAGGACTGGCACACACAAAAAAATACAATGTAATGTAAAGCAAGAGCATATAACCAAGATTACCAAGCAAAGCTATCATTTACAATCATAGGACAAAGAGTTTCTCAGACAAGGAAAAGCTAAAAGCATTCATCACTACCAAATCTGTGTTACAAGTAATGTTACAAGATCTTCTTTAAGAAAAACAAGGAAGATTAAAAATATGAATAATAAAAGGGTAAAAATGCATATCTATGAACAATTAGCATAACTACAAAAGGATTAAGTGCTCTAATCAAAAGACATACAGGAATGATAATGGGAAGAATACAATATAAAAAAATATTTAAAAACACATATGGTTGCTGAAAGGATAACAAAACAAGACCTTTACATATGGTGTTGGCAAGATATTCACTTCAGATTGAAAGACACATGCAGACTGAAGGTAAAGAGATGGAAAAAAATATTTTATGAATATGGAAACAAAAGAAAACCTGGGGTAGCAATACTTGTGCCAGATAAAACAGATTTTAAAACTAAGGAAATAACAGGAGATAAAGAAGACCCCAGCAATTCCATTTTTGAATATTTTCTTTAAAAACCCCAAAACTAAATTAAAAAGACATAAACATTTATATGCTCAATGCAGTATTATTTAAAATAACCAAGAGACTTCCAGTCAAGATGGTGAACATAGGCAGACATGGCTTGCCTCTTTGCACAACCACATCAAAATCACAACTAAAATATAGGACAACCATCACTCGGAACTGTCAGAAATCAGGTTGAATGGAAGTCTGACAACTATGGAATTAAAGAAAAACACATCCACCCACACTGGTAGGAAGGGCACAAATGTGGAAAGAGCTTGTCCCTCACCCATGTGTGGTGGATAAAATTTAGGAGGTATATCTTGGGAATGAGGAGTCCCAGTCCTATATCAGGCCCCCCAGTTCAGGGTTCCAGTGCCAGGAAGATAAGTCCCCACAACTTCTGGCTGCAAAAACCAGTGGAGATTGAGTCAATGGAAGAAACTACTTGAGATCCAAGGAGTTCCTCTTAAAGAACTCACACATGAATTCACCTATTCAGACTCACTTCCTCTGAGCTCAAGCACTGGGGTGGCAGCTTGAAAGGTATCAGTGGCATGCAGGGAGAAAGTGAAGTGTCTAGCATCAAGGTAAGATGAGGCCCTTGTTCCTTTTCTAAATCCTCCCATTTCCACAGGGCCACAGAGCCACAGAGCCACAGAGCCACAGAGCCAGCAAGCTGGTGCCATATCTGAAACTCCATCAGCCCAATAACACTCTTTGACCTGCCTTGGAAATCCCCAGAGACTTCACCCCACCCAACCTACAGGCCCACCCAAGCTGCTTTTCAATATGAATGACTTGTCTTGATTCACGCTTCACAACTTTCTAAATTCTCTCAAACAAGCAACAACTGGCTTCAGTGAGCCCCAGTCTGGGCACTAACAGCAGTCAGTCTAGATTCACAGCTTGGCTTTGCCTGGGATTCTCCAATCCCAGCACAAGTAGCCCCCATCTCAGATTGCTTTAGAGCTCAGGCACAGTGGTCCCACAAAAAATACAGATGAGGCCTAACCATGGCCTGCACCACCCAGGAAACTCCAGGGCCCACACGCCCAGTGGACAACTACAGACCATGTTGAAGCACCAACACCCAGCTCCTGCATAGCTGATCCTCTACACAGGATGGAGGTTGGTGGTGAGTGGTCACTGCCAGTCCTTGCAGCTGACTGGCCTGAGAAAATCCCTCCCATTGACCTGCCAACAGAAACCAAGTCTCCACTACAAGAATAAGGTGTACTCAGCCCACACTAAGGACGCACCTGAAGTACCCAGCTTGGGTGATAGGGGAGGCTGTGCCACTGAACCCTACAGGACACCTACTACATTAGGCCACACTACCAAGACACAGAGTCATAGCAGCTCTACCTAATACATAGAAACAAATACAGGGAGGCCGCTGAAACAAAGAGATAAAGCAATGTGCCCCAAATGAGAGAACAGATCAAAACTCCAGAAAAAGAGCTAAATGAAATGGAGACAAGCAATCTATCAGATATAGAGTTCAAAACACTGGTTATAAGGATGTTCAAGGAATTTAGTAAGGACCTCAACAGCTTAAAAAAACATCCAGTCAGAATCAAAGGGTATACTAATTGAAATAAAGAACACTTTTCAGGGAAACAACTGTAGAGTGGATGAAGCTGGGAATCAAATCAATGATTTGGAACATAAGGAAGCAAAAGCAACCAATCAGAACAAGAAGATAAGAGAATTCAAAAAATGAGGATAATATAGGCAGCCTCTGGAAAACTTCAAGAGGTCCAAAATTCACATCACAGGGGTGCCAGAAGAAGAAGAGAAAGAGCAAGAAATTGGAAATCTATTTTAAAAAAATAAGTAAGGGGGTGAAAACTGTACTTGAACATTCATTTAAATAAAAAAAAAAGAAAAAAAATAATGGAAAGAAACTTCCCTAACTTGGTAAAGGAAATAGACATGCAAGTCCAGGAAGCACAGAGAGTCCCAAACAAGATGGATTCAAAGAGGCCTACTGCAAAATACATCATAATTAAAATGCCGAAGGTTCAATATAAAGAGAGAATCTAAAAAGCGGCAAGAGAAGATAAGTTATTTACCTACAGGGGAGTTCTTATAAAACTGTCAGCTGATTTCTCAAAAGAAACTTTGCAGGCTAGAAGGGATTGGCAAAAATATTCAAAGTCATGAAATGCAGAGACCTACAGCCAAGATTGCTCTACCCAGCAAAACTCACTTAGAATTGAAGGGCAGATAAAGAGCTTCCCAGACAAGAAAAAAGTAAAGGAGTTCATTATCACCAAACCACTAGTATATAGAATGTTAAAAGGACTAATTTAAGGAAAAATCAAAACTATGAACAAGAAAATGACAAAAATACATATCTATCAACAACTGAATCTAAAAAACAAACTAGGTCAACAAGAAGACAGAGACAGAATCATTGATACAGAGAGCATTTTGTTGATTGCTAGATGGGATGGGGGTGTGGGGAAATGGGTGAACCGGGGAGTGGACTAAGTAGTACAAATAGGGAGTTACAGAATAGCCATGGGGATATAAAGTGCAGTATAGGAAATGGAGTAGCCAAAGAGCATGTACACATACTCCAAAGACGTGAAAAATGTGGGAGGATTGCCTGAGAGAGTAGAGGGTACTGGGGGGAGTGGGGCTACGTGGGGAAAATTAGGACAAACTTTTATCATAATCAATAAAATATAATTAAAAAGAAAAATAATAAAATAGCCAAGATATGCAAGCAATGAGTCTATTAATATATTAATGGATAAAGAATAAGTGGTGCCTCTATACAATGGAATATGACTCAGCCATTAAAAAGAATGAAATATTGCCATCTACAACAACATGGATAGACCTAGAGGTTACTGTACTGAGTGAAATAAGTCAGATACCAAAAGGAAAATGGCACATGACTTCACTTCTGTTTGAAACATCAAACACAAAATAAATGAACAACAGAACACAAATAGACTCAGAGATACAGAGAACATTTTGATGGTTGCAAGATGGGAAGAGGATGGGGGCTGGGAGAAGAAGGTGAAGGATTAAGAAGTATAAATTGGTAGTGACAGAATAGTCAAGAGGATGTACAGTACAGCATAGAAAATATAGTCAATAATATTGTAATAACTATGTATGGTGTCAGATGGGTACTAAATTTATTGGAATGATCACTTCTTAAGTTATATAAGTGTCTAATCACTGGATTGTACACCTGAAATTAACATAATGTTGTGTGAAAAATAAAAAATGTAAAAAAAATGAATAACCCACACCTGGAACACAAGGAAGTGGAAATAATAAGAGCTGGCAAGAATACATCACTTTCAGAAATAGTCCCTTGCTTGATCCTACTAACTATTCTGAAATGTAGGGCAACAGATTTATTTCACAGATAAGGACACAGAGATACAGAGAACTCCCAGAGTGAACCAAACATGATAGTGAGACTAAATTCGTGTCCCTGGTCTCAGCTGGGTCTCTTGGCAGTCATTACAAAAGGACTGGCACTCAGATTGTAAAAATTTATAAACAAAGTCCTCACATAAAATGAACTCAGGAGGCCAGAAGAGGGAACTCTACACAGCACATGGATTCTGGAGCCCAACAGAAAGAACTCTGTGCTTCTAATGGCTCTCCTGACTTCCTCTTCTCCTCTTTGAAAAAGTTTCCTTTGTTTTCAGGATTTGTGTGTGGTTCACCATTAGACCACATGTCCAAAATTGTGATTGTTTAAGGTCAACAGTATTGTTTCACATTTGTGCCAGCCCTTTCTGGCCAGAATTTTCTCAGAACTGGTTGTATGGCATGTGGGAGCTGCCGAAAAAAGGAGTATGCAGGGAAGGAGAGAGTGAATATCAAATGACCAGCTGGTCTTAAGTGGACTAAGCTGAGAAACGAGAAAAACTTCAATGTCTGAGATAGGGGCTAAGTCATACAAGCCAGAGAGACCCAGCAGAAGAAGCACAAAAGGTGCTGATATCTGGACCTAGTGGAGGAAGTCATGGTTAGGGTGTGGATCAAGGACCAATGCAGAAAGTTAGGGTGTCATAAAGGTAGACCTCAATCTCCCACGTTCCAGGGTGCAATAGACACATGGAAATGGAATTCGAGTGTTCCAAAGTCCTGTCATTAGCCCGTATTTCAAATTCCAGATGGAAATTCCTAAGTCATTTCTGTTTATTTTGGGGTCTCAGAATGCATTATTCTTCCCCTGCCCCACCCCAGTATGGATAAAGGACTTGGTATTTTTAAAGAAACTTAGTCTCTACACATGCACTGACTCGGGCATTTTAATTAGTCTACTGGGGCCCAGCAGATTTAACTGACACTATGGTCCCTGAGGGCTTACTGGCAACTTCTCTGAAGTGTTAACAGGTCCTTACTCTTCTTATTCTGCCTAACAAAGTACTGACTCTACCTTTGAAACCTATTTCACATCTGATCCCTTCTCCTAAGTCATGCTGCTACCACAGTTATGAGTCACACCTTCTAGCTAGTCACTCTGCCACCAAAAAATCTCACTAGGTGGCCTGTGGGATAATGTCAATAACTTGCTTCAAAACCACCATGGGTTTTAAATAGGCACTGACTTAAAATGTCCTCTTGCTCTTTATGGAATGCACTGCTCACTAGAAGTTTACAAACCTCCTTTTACTTTCATTTTTGTCTTCCACCATTCACCTTTCATTTTACTCCTCATTTACACTGAACTTGCCACCATTCCCTAAAACACCATACTTCATGCCCTTTGCCTTTGCTCTTCCTTCCTTCCTTAAACCAAGCCTTGATAAGAGAGCAAGAATCCAGATCAGAGCTTGGCTCATCAGAAACAGTTCTAAACAGTTCCAGAAGGACAAGAAGCAACAACAGCTTGAGAAAAGGGTAAAGTTCCGCTGTGGGGAACAGGGTCACACTTGACCCTGACTACATGAAGATGATCCTGGGAAGATTAGGTGTTAGCTAAACCAGAATATAAATCCCTGGCAGGGGAAGCTCTTTTCTCCTAGGTACATGCCCTTGAGTTGTGAAATTCAGGAAGAGATACAGTTCTGCCATCATTACCTGAACTCTCTACCAACCACCCTCCAAACCCACAAACCAGCCCAAAGCCACCAATATTTAATAAACTGAATGCTTGAACAGCTATGTGAGGCTCAATTTCTTTTTTCTTCTCTTTCTTTTTTTTTCCTTTCTGTTGTTGTTCGAGTACAGTTGTCTTCATTTGCCCCCTACCACTCCCCCTACCCCAGCCATCCCCACCTTCCCCCCCATCCCACACCCCCTTGGTTTTGTCCATGTGTCCTTTATAGATGTTCCTGAAACCCTTCCTCCTCTCCCCCCCATTATCCCCTTCCACTTCCCCTCTGGTTACTGTCAATTTGTTCTCTCTCTCTTTTTTTTTAATATACTGATACATTTTATTTGTTCCTTTGAAAAAGAACAGGGTCTGAATTATATTAATTTTTGTACACAGCTTCTCCCTAGTATTTTCTATAATTATCACTATGGCCATTTTTTAAGGATTCATTTAATAAAAACACAAATCAGAAAATGTACAGATGTAGGCACTATAATTACTATTTGAAGGAAAACATCCACATAGATTTCATGTTGATGTTAAAATGCTCAACAGATAGGCTCTCCCCTTGCAGGAATTTCAGACTCTTACCTTTGGTTTAGAAAAGAGAAGGTAACTGGGTAAAGTACTCTTTTCTTTTCTTTTTATTTATTTTATTATTGTTCAATTACAGTTGTCTGCATTTACCCCTTACCACTGCCCCCCAACCCAGCCAAACCCACCTTCCTCCCTTGCTTCCACCCCTCCCCCTTGGTTTTGTCCATGTGTCCTTTGTAGTTGTTTCTGAAAACCCTTCCCCCCATTATCCCCTCTCACCTCCCCTCTGGTTACTGTCAGATTGTTCTTAATTTCAATGTCTCTGGTTATATTTTGCTTGCATGTTTGTTTTGTCAGGGTCCTATCAGAAAAACAGAAGCAGTAGAACATATGCTGGTGGAGGGAAAAAGACACACCCAGAAGGAGGTGCTCACTGAGCCAGCTGGCAGCTCTCTTGCCTCATCAGTTATCTCCCCTCAAAACAGCGAAGCTTAGGAGGGCCACATGGAAGTCAGGCAGTGCAGTTGATGGAAAAGCTGACTGAGTAGAACAGAACTGAAAAGGATTCCCAGCCAAGGTCTGGAATGAGAAGGGGAGGACAGGCAGGTGCCCACTCACCAGTTTACTGGAGGAAAACTTCATGCACAAGTGGAACCTTCAGATCTTCACAAGGAAGAGAACATTGAGTCAAGCACTGACTGTGGGATTCCCAGAAGAGACTTACAGATAAATGGGGTGTGGTCATCAGCTACCCAGATTTACGGTGCAAGCCCAGGACCCCTCCTGACATCATGCTCTGAGCCCTTTGTTCTCTAGAGGGCCAGCCCACTCCCAAGAATGCTCACCCCTTGGCTGTACATGGCTTGGGAAAATCAGACTCATAGATGTTCAGGAAGCCAAGGAATTGTCCATACCAGAATGGGTGGGCATAGGGGAACTCGTGGGCCCAAGTTACTATCTTGTCTAGACTCCTTGTTTGCTGGATCTGTAATGGTGACAGACAGCCAGACCACTCAGGAACCCAACATTACCAGTTATGCCCCGAGTCCCTCAGCCTGCCCAGTAAGGCCCAGGGAACCTCCCTCCCTTCTCCTACGCCCCCTTCCCAGCCTGTCAGCCAGTTGTATCCATCTCTGGGCTCAGCTCCCTCTCCAGCCACAGAGTCACTGCTTTATGTACAAGCCACTCTCATTGCACCTGAGTTAGCTCAACAACCCCAAACTGGCCAATCTACAGCCACCTAGTGCCTGCCAATGGCCCTCTATCTATGCTTTAGCAAAAAAAAAAAAAATTTGTTTTCAGAATTAAAATATTTTGTTAAAAAGGTAATAACAACTTGTACAATTTTACAAAACACCTCGATTCCACCACTATTAAGTCATTCTACACATGTTTGTTGAGGACTTAATAAGTGCAAGTTACTGTTTACATATCTCAAGGGAGTGAGACAGACATTAGCCTGCACTTTCATTCTATGGGGAAGACTGATAAGAAACAAGTAAGCAGTTAAGTAAAGTAATGCTAGTAAGTTCTACAAAGGAAATAAACTCTGTTTTACAAGAGAGACTAACAGGGAAGACCTGCTTGGATAAGAGTGATCTACATGGCCTCTTGTTGGAGATGATTTTTAATATGAAACCCAAAGAATAATAAGGAGCTGGTTTTGTGAAGAGTAAGGGAAGAGCGTTCCAGGTCGAGGAAATAGCAAGTACAGAGGTTCTGGAATAGGATACAGTGTGGTGTCTTCCAGAAGCTACCTCATGGTAGGACAGTGGCCTGAGAGGATGCTGGGAAAATCATTCAGAAGGTGGTGTGTGCTATGACACTTTGACAGGGTTATTGTAAAAATGAAAGTAGATGATATATGAAAGCTCTTGGCACTGTGTCAGCACACAGTAAATATTATAGAAATAAATGATAGTCAAATTGTAGGAAATTTGGAGTTAGAAATTTGAGGCGAAGGTCCTAACTATAACACTTACTTGCTTTGTGACCTTGATAAAGTCAACCAACTTCACTGGGGTTCAATTTTCTGTCTGTAAAATAAGGTTAATACCACTTGGTAGAGTGAGGAGTAGCTGTGATCATGCTTTGGAAAAGTATAAGCATTAGGCAAATATTAGGGAGATATTTCTCAGAAGTTCAGCTGTAGGACAGCACTGTGCAGGGTCCTGACTACTTTCTCAAAGTTGTCTGTATATTTCATTTCAGGTAGGAGATAGTGACACAGAACATCGCCAACTGAAAATAAACCCGATAGTTTTGTGTGATCCCTTAGATGGAAAAAAAATGGGAAATATTTAGGTTTAAAAAGTTTTTCCTTGATAGATACAGTCTTTCTAGAGAAGCAAATAAATATAATAAATTGCATCAGCATCAAACCCAAGTTTATCAAATGCAGAAAACAAGAGGTTCTTAGCGCCACTGGCCCACAGGATTAATGTGGGGATTGACACCACACCACCTCCTCTGCCTTTCTGTTCCCTATAAACTGAACCAGAAAAAAATGTACGAATAAAAACAGTACTGTCCTTCAAAATATGGCAGCCAAAACTGTCCCTAGTCTGTTTAATGTGGTGATTTATCCAGTTCAAGGTTTTCCCTGGTCCCTCCTTCCTCCATTCATTAGTGACTGTTTACTGGGCCTCGTGAGTGGACACAGTCCTCTGGTCCAGGCTATGGGAAGCATGAGGACATAGAATACCTAGTTACCACTTTCATGGAGACTTTGGTCAGAGTGGCAGGATATCAAATGAGTGAAAAAGATATTTACTAGTTAACAAATAAGAACCAAGGCAAACAAAACTTTCTAAGAGGTAAGCTGACAATCAAATCAGAAAATGTACAGATGTAGGCACTATAATTACTATTTGAAGGAAAACATCCACATAGATTTGATCACTTTGTTATAAGCTTCTGCTTTGATCACTTTGTCATAAGCTTCTCTCATATTATTAAAAATTCTCCATGAGTACCGTTTCTATGACTGCTACATCTAGCCACATGGTTTACCCAACTCTTTCCCACAAAAGCTTCCCTGGATAGTAAGGCTTGCATTTATGCCACTATGTGGAGTTCATGAAATACTCATCTGCCACTCAGAAACACTGGATAAAGCACATCAACCATGACACGCACCCTGGGATGTTTGAGGACTGCCAGTATGGTCTGATATCTCAACCCCCAAATCATCTCTTTATGCTAATGGTTGACAGCAAATCTCTGAAGCCAGGCTGCCTGGCTGTGAATCCTGACTCCACCCCTTACCAACTGGGAGACTTTGGGCAGGCAGCTGACCTCTCTGTGCCTTTAGTTGCTCACCTAGAGTTGTGGGATTTAAAAAATATTTTATGGAATTGTTATAAGAGAAAACATAAATCCTTTGCTCAGTGCCAAGAACATGGTAAGTGCTCAGTAAATATTAGCTATCACCAAGGATTATGAGCCTGCCTACGCAGAAGAAACAGAGGACTCAGACCGAAATACAAAGAGTTATAAACAAAATTTACACCCAGACTTTCTGACTCTGAATGCCACTTCTGCCCCTCATGCTGATGGTGAAAATCCAGTGCTGAGCCAAGTAAGTGAGAGTCAGGGTCCAGGGGTCCCTGGGGTTGGAAGCAGAGGGGTGGAAAATAACCACAGAACTGGGGGAAGGTTGGGAGGAATGGATGTAAAAGGTTACATACCCGGGCGCTTGGGTCTGGACAGGAGCCCAGGATTTAGGGGAGAAAGTGAACAACTTGTGTTGTGTGAGGGGTCACCTGTCACCAGGTAGGGCAGGGGAGGAGGGTGTTGGGAGTAAGAGTGTAGACAGGTGAAGGAGCAGGTTAGGAGGAAATGGGTTCCCTTAGGAGGCTGGCTGCCAAGGAATTTTCCAAATATATTTTGTTTTACTATCCAAATTGTGGGCCTTGGATCTGATATTGGGGGAGCGAATTATAAAAACAGTGAAGAAAACAGATTAACTTGCCCCACGCCTTTCTCTTGTATACATAATCTCCATGATGGCTTCAGTGCCCAACCCCCTCTCTGGCACTCTCCATCTGATGAACTCCTATTCATTCCTGAAGACCTCATTATCTTCTTTTAGTTTTCCCCTCCTCTGGGTAGACCCAGACCACCGTTCATTCCTCCAATAAAGGCCTTATCATATTTTATTGTACTGTTTTCTGACCTTAATTACTAGATGTGTACTGTGAGAAGTATTTGTTCAGTGACTGAATGAATGAAAGAATGAGCATTCCTGTGATGTTCTTGGGGAAAAGATTATTTTCCACCCACAAAAGGAGAAACTGAGGCTGAGTGAGTGTAAGGTGCTGACTTCATATGCAGTGGGCCAGACCTGGGGCTGAACCTCCTGAGTGCAGTTCAGTGCTCTGCCCACCAGCACATTCACCGTGCGTCATAACTGAATGGAGGACTAGGAAAAGTGTGGGGAGAACTTCCAATGCAGGTAGGCAGGCAGATTTAGAGAAAACAGAGAAGGATTCTAACCCCAGCCCAAACTCTCAATGACCCCTTTCCCTATCTATAACTACTTTGTATCTCTGCAATAAAAATAATAAGGAAATAACCACACCTACAGAACATTTGGTGAACTAACTGTGATTTCTGGAACTCAGGATTCATGTGTATTTTGCCTGCAGCTGTGACATGACCCCCAGCATACTGGCTGGCACATAATAGGTGCTCATTACACATTTTTAAGGAAACTAATCAGTAGAAAGTTGAAATGTACGTAACCATTGTCACTGTCAGCTAAAAAGGCTTTTCTTCATATTCCCCAAGGTGGAGCCAGCCCAGTTAATCAGCTCTGGGGCTCTAAGCTCTACCCTCATCCTCCACCCTCCCCACAGGTGGGAGGGACAATATTACCACACTGGCCTGATGTGGTCAGAGACAGTCAACCATCCAGAAGCCACTGCACCATGAGTGTGTCGGTGCTGAGCCCCACCAGAGCCCTGGGCAGCATCTCTGGGTTCCTGCAGGTGGCCTTCCTGCTCAGTCTGGTTCTGCTGCTGCTCAAGGCAGCCCAGCTCTACCTGCGCAGAAAGTGGCTGCTCAAAGCCCTCCAGCAGTTCCCGTGTCCTCCTTCCCACTGGCTGTTCGGGCACCAGCAGGAGGTAAAAGCAAGTGGAACATGGGAGTGGGCAAGCAAGAAAGGTAGGGGATTGTCAACAGGGTCATGGTCAATAGGTCTGTGGGACAAAGCCTTATGGTATGAGAAGCACGTGGTACTGGGGACAAAATCCAGTTTACCTCTCAGGTGATGGCTCCTCATCCAATGTGTTGGTGTGCTCAGTCTGTCAGATCTCCCTTCCTTAGGTAGACCTTCAGGCTATTTGGGCAGACCAGCACTTTGAGAACAATGGCTGCTCCTGAGTCTCCCTGCTGCAGGATCACAGAACAGAGCTTCTAGATGCTTCCCTGCCTGTGTCCACTCATTTCCATCCCCTGTGCCAGGCCCTAAGCTTCCTGGGACATAAACATGGGTCTCATGGATCCCTGCCTGTGGGGGTTCACAGTCTGTGGAGATGATAGACAGGGATTGAAAGAAGGTGTCAGGTCACAGGAAGAGAGGCTCACCCACAGGGTGGCTGTGGATAAGATCAGGAGTAGGGGACACACCAGCTTGGTAGGCCTGCGACTATGGGATTGTTCAGATTGGTAATGGCAGTGCTAAAACCCTGACAAGTTACTGGCACATATGAGCAGGAAGACTTCCAATGGTTCAAGGTAAGGTGTACTGGCATTTGAATTGCACCAGTAAAAAGAATGTATTTCCCTCCCAGCTCTCATTCCCCAAATTCCTGCCCTGTGAGCTCCTTTTGGCTGAGGATATCATACCTCTTTCTGTACCCTCAGACCCAGCACAGTGCCTGACACAAAGGGATACTTGACTCAGGTATGTGGACTCACAGGAAAGGAGCAGTTTGCAGGATGGGTGACAGACAGTGCTACCAACCAACTCTTGTTAGCACTAGTCCCTGGGCAAAAGGGTTCAGAGCAAGGTGAGGGGCCTGCATGGACAGAGACTCACCAAGGCTTTATGGATTAAACAAGCTGAGGAGAAAAGGAGGACAAGTGATTATCAGCAGAGTAGAGCCAAAATTGGGAACTCTTCATGTCATCCACAGAGGGACAACCAAAGCCCAGTTTGTTCATGCAACCTCTGTACTAATGACTTCCAGATTGTTTGCTGATTTGAAGAAATTGTGACTTGTGTTGATGCAGTTCTCACCTTTCTGAGATAGGATTTGATGGAAGGCACCACTACACTTTCCTCCTGTGACTTTCCCATTACACTGAGGGCCTTAGATGACATATAGACTCAGAAAGAGAATATTTACATAGTCATAAAACAAATACATTTCATGCAGCCAAATTTTCCTTGCCTTTATAATACTGTCTGAGATTTGTATGTATTCAATATGTCTGTTATTGGCTAAATCATGAATTGAATGCCAGATATTCCATTCACATTGAAGCTAATCTTTCCCACTAGATGGCGACTACAAGGTGGGCAGTTAAGCTATGGACTCTGTTGCGGAGATACCTAGATGCATATCCCAGCTCTACCACATATTTCAAATGCCTTCTCTATCACTCCTCCTCTATACACAAGTATCATTATCATATAGCACACAAATGAGTTATTAAAATGTTGGTATTGTACATGGCACAGACCAAGGGCCACCATTACACTCACTCTGAATTTAAAATAATTTTAATGCCTAAGAAAGACAACCATATGGAAGGTACAAACTCTCTGCATTAAGTAGAATCCAATAGGGACTATAGAAAAGGGAACTAATGTCTTAGGATTCAAACAACCCAAATTGCATCTTTTCCTTCCATGTCCTCCCACCAACACAGGCATACCTGCCATGCCAGCAGAGCCTACATCTGACTATTGCTTGTGTGGCCAAACCATTACCTGTCCATCTACACTCTTTGTATCTCCCTTTGGGGAAATTGCTTTGTGGCTGCAGTTCCCAGGATCAGCCAAGTGAGGACAACTCCAGGGCAGCACCACCTGTGTGGAGTGGCTGAAGCATGGGGGCCAGATGAACACTGGGTATTTGCCTACAAGTTTGTGGCCCCTGCCACCATGGGCACCATCCCCTCTACAAGAGTCTCTACTGGCTCTGGCCACAGACACTCAGGGACACCTGGGAATCCCAACTGGTAGACAGGAGGGCAGACAGACTAGTGGATGCCCAAACTGGCTAGAGAGAAGAATGGAAAGGCAGAACAAAGTGTAGCTCCTCTCTGTCCCCAAAGGGATCTAAAGAAAATGCCCAGGAGCAGAATTTTTGGGAAGCTTGGGCACCAAGCAGTCGGAAAGAAGTCATGCTACTGTGCTGACGGATTTTCTCCACACTTGTACTGCCTATCGAACATAAGCTCCATGAGACCAGAGACCTCCAGCAACTAGGATGATGATTGACACAAAGTGCTCAATGCAAAGTTATGAAATAAGTGAATGACTGAATCCATCTACTCATCTATTCACTTGTGTATTTGCTCATCACTATAGAGAAAACCTTTTGGGATGTCTTCACAGCCCACCTGCTCTGAGATTTCTTTCCCCACAAAGGGTGGGCCCCTGAATACCCTATACAACCCCAATCACAGTTGGTTGTAGCAGGTGAACACCTTGGCCATATTATAGTCCATCTCCAACAGGATTCCCAGTGACCCTCAGATATGACGTGTGGTAGAATGGTTCCAATTCGGAGGGGCACAAGTGCTCTTTCCTCCACATGCCCTCAGCTCCTTGAAGTCAGGGACTGTTGTCTGTTTATCTGTGACCATATTGCCAGCTTCTAGAAAATTGTTGCGTAAATCCCAGTAAATGCTTGTTAAGAGAATGAAAGCATGTATGTGCAGAGAGGAAGAATGAGAGACTCAGCCCTGACTGTTCTCAGTCTCTGGTTCTGCCCTTTCCACACCCTGATTGCCTCATGGCCTATGCCCTGCCCTGTGAAACACAATGGAGCCCACAGCCTTCTCATTGTCCCTTTCCTCCTTCTTACATTGCTCAAGATTATATCTGTCAATTGAAACAAGAATTATAAACAAGACTCACTCATTCACTCTCCTACCCATGCTTGTTCATTCCTTCTCACACTTCCTTATTCTTATAAAAACAAGGCATAATTTCTAAAAGCCATGCTCTAAGAATAGAGATTACAGGTATTAAAGGTAAGTTTGCCAACACAGGACCCCGCAATTAGAACACTGAGTTCAGATATGATAATAGAGATACACAGATTGCTGTAGGAACACTGAGGTCAGCAGGCTTGGGTGTAAATTGGCTCACCTGAGTATAGCCTTTCAAGGTTTCCTCACTCTTCAGTGAAATAGGAGAATGTAATAATCCATCCCCACTCACAGGTGTGCCTTGTTTATTACACAATTGCACTAGTTGTTAGGGTGCTTAACAAAAAGAGTAGCTAAAACAGCAAGATTGATTGTCTCACAGTTCTGGAGACTAGAAGTTCAAAATCAAGTAGTTGGTAGGGTTGGCCTTTTCTGAAGACTGTGAAGGAACCATATGCTCAAGGCCTCTCTCCTTGGCAAGTAAATCACAATCTTCTCCACATGTCTCTTCATATCATTTTCCCTCTGTGAGTGACAGTTTCTCTGTCCACGCTTCCCCCTTTTCATAAAGACAGTTATAGTGGATTAGGACTTACTCTAATGACCACATTTTAACTTAATTACTACTATAAAGGTTCTATCTGGAAAGAAAGTTACATTCTGAGGTACTAGGGATTAAACCTTTCAACATACGAACTTGAAAGGGACAAAATTTAACAAATACCTCAAACATAAGTCTGTGAAAAAGGCATGTGCACCATTCAGTCTGTAACTGAACGTTTATCAAACACGTACTTTGTGTAAGTGTCTAAGGGCAGTTTTGAGTGAGGGCTCAACCAGAAGCCAGAATCTGACCTTAGATCATGTCTTGATGAAGAACAAGAATCCAGATCACAACCTGGTTCATCAGAACCAGTTCGAAGCTCCTGATCACTGCTGATAGATCCAGAATTATCTCCCTCTAGCTATCTTAACCTTCACCACCACTCCAAGGACTAGACCTAAAGAGAAAGGTTTTGTTGATTTGTCTTTCCCTTGCTTATAGTTCCAGAATGACCAGGAGCTACAACAGCTTCAAAAAAGGGTAGAGAAATTTCCATGTGCCTGTCCTCGCTGGCTGTGGGGGAGCGAGGTCATGCTCCTGGTTTATGACCCTGACTACATGAAGGTGATCCTAGGAAGATCAGGTGAGAGTGAAACCTGAATTGTGTCTGGAGTAGCTCCTCCCTCTGT
>PVIA01016512.1:0-18609 GCA_004024845.1 Tonatia bakeri | reverse complement strand
TTTTTTTAAGATTTTTTTTTATTTATTTATTTTTAGAGAGGGAAGGGAGAGGGGGAGAGAGAGAGGGAGAGAGAAACATCAATGTGCGGTTGCTGGGGGACATGGCCTGCAACCTAGGCATGTGCCCTGACTGGGAATCGAACCTGCGATGCCTGGTTCGCAGCCCGCGCTCAATCCACTGAGCTACGCCAGCCAGGGCCGAGTCTCTCAGCTGTTTTGATTTATGTTTAGCACTTCTAAAAGATTGTACTTTATTAAAAATCTCGCCCTAGCTGGATTGAGTGCGAGCTGCAAACCAAAGCATCACAGGTTCGATTCCCAGTCAGGGCACATGCCTGGGTTGCAGGCCACAGCCCCCAGCAACCGCACATTGATGTTTTTCTCTCTCTCTCTCTCCCTTCCCTGTCTAAAAATAAATAAAATCTTTAAAAAAAATCCAAATTTTTCTTATGAATGAAATCCCATAAATAAATAAATAAGAATATTTTGTTATAGGGATATTTAAAATAATTTATAATAAAGTTAAAAGTTCTCTAAGTTCTTTTATATTTTTTATCTTATTTTTCAAAGTGTGAAATCTTTTCATTATCTGAAAAGAATGTTTGGTTATATAGAACTACTATAGTCCTAGAAACCTAATTCATTTGGAGTATGTAATCAACCTCCTCAATTTATACAATGAATGTGCTTCTTAAAAGTTTAATAGAATTCTCTTTTTGAGCTTTCTCTTTATTGACTAATTTGGAGCTTTAATAGTTCATTTAGAAATCATTCTTCCTTCTCTTTCTTTTATGTCTTAAGTTATACTCAAGAAGCAGGGTGATTTTTATAGACCTTTACTCTGTAGTTTATATTACAAAAGAATGTGATTTGTTTATTTCACTATAAAATATATTATAGTATCAAAAATGCTTTTGTTAATTGTATGTTCCTATCTAAGGATGCTGAAATGCCTCTGTGATTGGACATCACTACTTTTTTATAGTTAGGGGTGGGGAGAATAGTAACAGTGGGAAGAGAACTTAGTTTAGTCTGAGATTTAATTATCTATATAAAATATGAATTGTCAGGATGTGTAAACCGAACTGAATACATATAATGTCTATGGCTATTTGAATTGCCTTGTGATGGATGAAATACTTTCACTTAATAAAATTCTTAGCACTTTGCATTTAGTGGCTAGATTTTTTTACATTGCCTTAATTTGAATAATATTAAGGGAACTGTATCATAAATTATCCTGAATGTAAATACATTGTTTTAAATCTAAATACTTTATATATTGAAGTATAGAATGGAAATAGCGATCAGTTTTTGTTAATTCTAAGTGTCTCTTACACTTGTTTAAGTCTTTGGAAAGTTCTTGGGTATGTTTGAGCAGTTGTGGTTTTACAATGAATAATCTTTCCCCTTGTTTTCATAGGCAATTGAAAAGCTACAGTCTGGTGCTCTTGCGACAGATGCAGTGACTGCAGCTCTGGTGGAACTTGAGGTATTTCTTTTCTCTGTGTTTTATTTAAAATATTTGTGAATATGTTTGTTATTCTTAAATGTCATGACACTATTAAGTTAGTCAATCCTCAGTTATGGGACCAGTGTTTACTAACAATATTGACAAAGTTGTGAAGAAGCCTGTGACATTGTTAGGTTGTTTTTATTGGAGAGTTCTCTGAGTAATATAAGAAAACTGGTTAAATTCCTTTTCCCCCCGTTTTGTGGGACTCATGAATATAAAAGTTACTGGTTACTTAACATTACTGGATACTTAAATTCCCTTCATATTTTTAGTAGGAAAATTGCTGAAATTAACACTCCCGAAAGGAATATATGTTTAGAAAACAAAAAGTTCCAACTGTTTAACATTTCTAAAGTGGAAGGTAAAGTTTCCTTAACAACTTAGTAGTTTGATATAAATTCTGAAGCTATGCTCTGTGAAGCCTATCTTGTCCATTGTGGTTGTTCGTTTGGTCTGCAGTTAACTGCAGACAGTGAGGAATTCCGTGGGCAGGTGCTCAAGTTTGGAGTAATTCTTTGTACTTCAGAGCGAGGGTCTCTTAGTTCTCTTAGTGCGGAGCCTTGGTGACGAGTTTGTCTAGGGGATATGGGCGCCGCAGAAGACTGACTTCTGCTCAAACTTAGAGAAGGCGGATATGTATAAGTCAGTTTAGAGGATTATAGTGAACAAATAGTTTTTGTGGTTGAGAAGGCTATTTGGGGAATCAGATTAAGACAAGAAGATAAAATAATGCTGAGTTTGAGGGAGAATGGGATAGTTAGAGTAGAATTTCCCAGGTTGATGGGATTGTTGCCCTTGCGTTTAGGCTCTCTTATCAGGGTACCTACCGTCATGCCAGGCCATGTTTTTCTCTGTGAAAATTGCCTAGGATTTTGCCAAAAATCATAGCTGTTTTTTTGTTTATTCCCTGCTTCATTGTGGAGCTGTACTTTTGATCATGCTTTATAGATTTTAATCTCTTCTGTTAATACTTTAAGCTTGGTCTTAGTTAAGGAGGGTAAACATATATACTAGGCACCAGTTCTATTGGAGTTTGATCCCAGGGGCATCTGACTTGAGATTATGTAGTCCCCTCCTGTTGTGACTGACACCAGTCATTAGTCATGTGTCCCTGGGCACCTCATAGTGTCTCCTTCATCCAGTTTTTCCATTTGTAATATGTGGATAATAATGCCTGCTTTACGCAGTTGTGAAGATTAACTGAGTTAACGGTCCCTTAGAACAGTGTGTGGTACATGGTAAGCACTTCATAACTGTTAGCAATTATTAATATTATGAGGTACTTTGGAATTTACATATATGAGGTTGACTACTTATGGTAACTAGTAATGACAAGTTTTATAATGTCAAAAAGGTTAATTACATATTATGGATAAAAGGAGAAAAGAAATGCAAGAAAGAGGATTAATGTATACTTAGCACGAAATGTACCTTTACTCAGCACTTACACATAAGGAAAGCTTCGTCTAATTTAATTCTGTTGTTAATTACAAATTACTTTCCTTTGTGCAGAAAATGATGTCCTGAGATTACCTGACATACCAGTGTAAGGAGTCACTGTGGGTCTGGGGAAAGAAGGTTAATACTTAGCTGGGGGATATACTATGACAATTATGAATACAAAATTGATTAAAATTAGGTTTTCCTTTTTCTTTTCATTTTAGAATAACTTTAATTTCCCTAAATCATACTTACATCAAGTCAAATATTTTATTATATTTTTCCCCAGTGATGTATCCCGTTTTTAAAAGTTGCTTATTTATACTTAAAAATACCATTTAGAATAATGTGTTACATGTGAGTTTTATAATTTTGAATTATGACCTGTGGTTTTTGAGTGTGAGTATGAAGGATTTTGTTTTTAAACAAATGTGTTCTCTTATTTTTGATTGTTATATGGGTAACGGTAGCATGGAATACTGTCCTGAGTGAAGGTAGTATACTTTCCCCTTTTAATTATTACATTTGAGGAAGAATTTCAATGAATTATCATTAAAAATTCATTTTTATGTGGAATTTTTGATTGAAATATATATTAGTAGCTTACAGGCTGAGGCTACCCTGGAAGAATATTTATGTATCTTAAGAATTATGTTGGAAGTCATGCTTATAGTGCCCTCTGCAGTTCAGTCACTTTGCGTGATAACAGTGAGGTTTTCAAATAGAGTTTGCTTGAAATATTACAATAGTTTGGGTCAATGGAAAGATATATGAAAATCAGAGTCTAATATTTTCTGTACTTTAAGAAATATAAGCAACAATATTGAGTCCTTTTAATCGACTGAGAAGTCCCACAGAATCTGATTTACACTGTTCTATTTACTGAGAATAACTGTTTATCTTTAGTTTTGATCAGTCTATTCAGTAGGGCCTAATTCAATCTGTCCAGTGTTGCTCTACATATTGACTAGATATGGGTCATCATACCATTTCTTTTTGACTTCAAGATATATACTTTTTGGCTAAAACAAAACTACTTTTAAAACTTGCCTGTTACATTATTACTTAGGTAGATAACAAAAGTCGGTTTGAATTCCTTGAACTTTACTAACTGAATTGAAATGACTGAAATGGTTTAATGGTCCCTATTGGCTAGAAGGGCCTTGTATTTTGAAAAACATGAAAATATGCACTTACTCGAATAGTAAAAAGTTCACTAATCTCAACTTGGTGTCACAGAGGAGGAAGAGACAAAGTGAAAGAAAAGTAAGTTTATATATGTGTACATGACATACAACCAAAAATGATGTACCTAGGTGGCCTGTATACTTAATATACTCCATCTAGACACATCATTGTTCAGCCTTTCTTGGAAACCTTGTATAGTTTCGTATGTCTCATCTACCAGTACAGACAAAGTGGTGTTTTCCTAAGTCTGCCCCTTCTGGACACCAGACTGGGTGTTTCTTTCATTTACACAAGGGAGGGAGGGCCGAGTGCGGAAGTTCCTGCCTGTTAAACTGAGGAGCTTCTCCCTTCAGGGTTTTGGATGGAAAGTGGCCACTCTTGTAGGAGAGGTGTCTTGCAATGTGGAAATGAAAATATGACCCCAAAGTGCATTTTGTTCTCTTCAAAATGTGGGAAAGGAAATGGAAAGATCAGTTTGTATCAGTAGATCATATTTTAATAATTTATTGTTAAATTGATTTGGTCCCATTGTTTCATTTAGCTATTTATAGCTTTTTTGAGATTATGACTAACTGATGGGAAGGTGACTTAAAGTCAGCTAGTACATCCCATCAGACTAGTACAACTCATTAGCTAAATGAAACAAAGAAGCACCAGACTAGTACAACTCTGATTTCATTCACAGAGAAGATAAATATTGTGAAACAATTTGATCTTCATAACTAGGGCTGTGCGTTTGGAAGACAGTTGCTTTGATGACTGCTTTTGAAATAGTTTTGGTTCAGGTAATGACAGTGAGTTTTAAATTCTAAAGGTCATTTTGGACATTTTACATGGTAGAACTTCTAATATGAATATCTTCTTTGAGGAAATTGGATATAGATCTGGGTGAGTCCTGATGCCACTGCTACAGTAGAAAGTGTTTCAAAGATTCTGATAGAAAATGAACTAGTATTCATGAAATAATTACTGAAGCACTCTTTGCATATTAATTTTTTTTTAAAGTACTAAGACCTGGTTAAAAAGTTCTAATAAGGAATAATAGATTAAATATGGATGACAAACTTTTAGAGATTATTTGTAGTTTTGTGTTAGAAAATGGATAAATCTGGCTGTGATTTCAAAGATCTTGATGTAGCTAGCCTTTGGGAGATTTTGGTTAATTCATTTTGAAAACTGGTTATTTTGGTAGGTAGAAGGTAGAACAGTCTATTAAAAATAGTGGTAGGTATAGATTTTACATTTCATATAGTGAAAGGCAAATTGCACAGTCTCCTGTATTAAAATATATTTTGTTGAATTTATGTTATTATAAGTGGAGCCTATAGTTCTTTTGTTGACTTGATTCATCCTTAAAGGCTCCTTATGGTCAGGGGAGAGAGTAATTCATGGTTGAAACTAGTTTATTGTACAAAATCTTTAGCATTTAATGAGCAGATTCTATTTGGCATTAGTTTTTATATGTCTTCTAATACCAATACATTGTCTTTGGATCTCTATGTAATTCAATATAATGCTTACTTAAAAACCTTAGGAAAATCCTCTAAGAAGTAACTATTTATCCAGATGGCTTATAGTTTGGGTTATAAGAGAAAAAAATTAGGTACTGCACTATTATATATTTATATTATTATAAGTAATGTTGTTACACAGTTTTCTGTGTCTCTTATGCCCAGAGCCAGCTCTGCATGCATTACTGTTTCTGTTAAAGGTAGGAATCTTCAGAATGTCATCACTGCTGAGAAGTTGGTTGTTGGTGGACCATAGACAGGTGCCTCTGTGCAAGGGCAGGATTAGGCTACACCCTTTTTCCTTGGTTATATACTTCTGGCTGGAATTGTTTGTGCCTCAGAGGTGGGGAGAGAGAGCACTTAAGGCCTGCTAGTCCTTGAATTGCTTAGTGATCATGGAGATGATGTGGTTTGTTGCTAGCATATGTGGGCATATCTAGGTTGGAAGGGAACATTGGGAAGGGCTGATATGACTTCCTTTCTTTGAGCAAAGCTGTAGCAAGTTCACTTGTGGGATTTCTTTGTGAGTAAATTCTTAACCGGTACCTGTTCCTTACCCCACTTAAGTGTTTGGTTTCTATTGCAGAAAGTAGGGCCATCTGCTTTATAGTTATTTCTGTTTATTTGGGAGGTTAAAAAACTACTTAAATTAATGAGTATCCACATTTGTCTGTACTTTTTTTTTCTTTTGCAGAAATCATTTTTTCATAATCAAAGGGTAGCTAAGTATTTCGGTGGTTCCTTGTTTCCTTCTTTTCCCCCTTGCCCTTCCCCCCATGGGGCTGAACAGAATGGAAAGACAGCTTGATGCGTTTAGCTCACAAGTGCCTGTTAACCAAAATGTGACTGATGAGTCTAATTTTAGATCTCATTTTTCTCTTCTGTTGGTAATATCTTTTATTCTCTGTAATGGGAAAAGGTCCTGTTTTTATGCATCTGAAGCAAAGAGTTTTACCTTTTTTTTTTATTTAAAATGTTTTCACTGCATGAAATTTGAGTTTTGACTTTAGATGCTCTTTTTTTTTTTCAACTTGGTACCATTGATTATTTTATTCAAAGACCCTGTTTTGCTGTCTGTTTAGCAGTATTTCCAGTGGTGCTTCAGTATTTCTGTGTATTCCAGCTGTTTATAGAGTCTTTATGTTTCTCTGCATTTTTTTTGTTTTATTTTTTGAGGTGTACACACACAGTTACACTTCATGGAGTTGCATCCAGCCAAGTATCCATGTTCTTCTTGTGAAGAGGCAGAGAAAATCACCTCTCCCAAGAATTTCCACCTTCTGACCAAGGGAAATGTGTCCTGAAGAGCTGTACACAGATGGAGGCAACTTGTTTGCTTGTTCTGCTTCTAGAGCATTCATTTAATTAGAAGACAGGCTGTGGGTGGCCATGTGCAGACAAAGAAGCACCAGACACAGCCCAGTTAGCCTGGGACAGTAAAAGTAAGTTACGCTCTTTTTAAAACAGTTTTGAGTACTGATGCTAATTCTTGCCTTTCATACTAAGGGGCAATTTGTAACTTACTGTTTGTGTTTACACATTAGGTACATCTGTTCTTTTTCTGAGACCCTAGAAATTAAACATGCTCCCTAGCACAAAGTACCTGCTTAATGGAAAAGCGGTGAATTTTTTTCTTTCAATTTTTTTAGACTAAAAAGAAAACTGAATCAATCATTAGATTCTAGGTTAATTTTACAGTGCATCAACACTGTATATTGGTTTTTGACCAGGTCAAAACGCTTAAGTACAGAGCCTGTTATGTTTTACTTCATACCGATTGCTCCCCTTTCTAGCCATTTCTTGATGAAACGTGTTCATCTTGGCTGGGTCTGTTAGAAGATGTGCTCCAAGACCAGACTTAGTAGTGTGAGCCCTTATTTTGCTCTAGGAGTTTCTGCTCTCTGAGCATATATTACACTTTGGAATTCAGTTTTGAACTACTTAAGGTACATTTGTTAGTATGGTGGAATTGGTGGTAATCCTGTGTTTAGCAATGAGAAAGGAATTTAGACTTTTGGATTAAGTGCAAAATATCTTCTTGTCATATATTAATAGAGATATTAGATTCATTGGCAGTTGGAGTTACAGTGTTGGGACTGTTGAAGCATACTGTATGTGTGTGTGTATATGTGTTTGGATCCATATCATTTGGGGCATCGATTTTATAATCTATTTTCCCTTTTTTTTCTTTGCTTTGGTAATGAAGAAACTATGCTGAGAAGAGTTTTCTATGTTTGATGTCATGAAGGTCAATCTGAAAGACTGTCTTTAGATTTTAAGTTTTTGTCCATCTCTCAAACCCAGAAAGGAATGAGAAAGTGATGTAATTTTTAGGAATCCTGTCAAGATCATGTCTTACTCCAAAGCAGACTTAAACCTTTTTTTTTTAATTCATTCTCACTTTTTCTTTATCACCTGATTTTTTGGGGGGTAGCAGGCTTTACCTAAGTGTTAGAATATTGAAGGATTGCATCTCACTATAGCAGAACAAAAAGCTTAACATTGTATTGTAAGCCTTGGCCATTCCAGCTGTCAGGGAGTTTTAACTGGCAGTCATTCTTACTTAGGGTCTTACTTACTCCTGCATGGTGTACACATTTACTGACAGTTCATGACATGTATATACTATAACACAGGGCGTCAACACTGTAACACTTATTTGACTTCTCAGAAAATTCAGAGTAAAGAATTTATGTTTTCTTCTCTTGGAATATGTGCAGATGTTAACATTTTCTAGTGGGTTGGAAATCTTTTTAGTAAAAAGAAAAGCATAGTTACTACTTATAAATTGTTAGTAAATCTCCCTATCCCCCATTCTGACCATGGGTGTATTTAACCTGATGATGGAAGGGTGGTTTGAGTTATTTTAATCCCATGATCTGTTAGGATTTTTTTCAGTGATATTTTCATTTTATTGTCAACATGGTTAAAAGGTGTAATTATTTAAGTTGAAGGGAAATTTTAAGTGGATGCCAAACTTGGCTTTACTGGAGAAATAGCTACATTTGTCTTTTCTATGGTAGAAAGGACAGTTTCAGGTACTGTGTGTGTTAAGCTCTTCCTGGACATCATAAACAATACAACTAAAGTAAAGTTTAAAACTATTTCAGATGTACAGGTCTGTTGAAGCCAGTATTTTATTTTAGTGATTTGTGTTATATCTGACAAGTAACTGTACAAGATTCTGTGGCTTTCAATTAAAAAAATGAAAATAAACTACTGTGATGTCATTTTTCTGCTTAATTATATTTATTTGAAAATTTTGGGAGGGAAGCATGGAGGGATGGGTGGGTGGGCTGCAATGGGAGTAAAGGGGAGAAAACTGTATTGAACAATGATTAAAAGAAAAAAATTAGGTTAATAATAGAAAGTAGATAAAGACAAATGTGCAGTGCTTTTTTTTAATTAAACTATTTTAAACAATAAGTTAGAGAAAAATACTGTTCCATTTTTGACATACTATTGTATACCAGATCAACAAATGCTCCAATGAACAAATTATCAACATTTGTTGCCTTTATTCTGACTTCTGTAGAAGGGTTGGCTTCAAGACGATATTAAAAATCTTAGTTCCTAATACATAATGCTGTTGTGTGTGAGGATTTTTGTTTTTTTAAAACATGAAGTATATTTTCATTTGTGTAATTGAACATTTAGAAAATGAACTGTCACAGATACTAAAACTGGGTATTCAACATAATGTATTTGACTCAAGTGTTCACAGTGTGATGCAAACAAATGCTTTCTCAACTTGCTTCCAGGATAGCTAAAATATCACTTTAACACATGTTTAAAGTAGAGCACTGTAATGATTTGGCTAGATGCAATTCTGGACTGTCTTAAGTTGAGTAATTTCCTCAGGCATTCCAACTTTGATCAACCGCAGCAAGAACTTTTAGCATGTCTGTAAAGCAGCCAGTGCATCTGTAAATATGTCCTGAGGTAGAGAGAAAAGAGAGAATGCCAGAAAAGAAAGAATACTTTCTATCATTAAGAAGCAGTTACAAAATGAAAATGGAAAGTTTTTTGTTTTCCTAGGAACTCTTTTTAGGTAATTAAGCCTCTGATTCCTAAGTATGACCTGGGGTTCTGTATTAATGAAGGAAAGATACTTCATTTGGGCCTAGTAAAAATGTTTTCTGGCTAACTCTGCTGAATCTTACTGGTTAAAGTCCATTAATTCTTAAACTTTTAATTCTTTATTAATATAATGTTAATTGGCTGAAAACCTAAACATGAACAATAATATGTATCTCAGTAAAGCATGTCTTAATTGTTTGTAATTGGCTAATATTTGGGTGAAAATACTCTTACATGATCTTGTTTTGGAGAAGAACTCTTAAGAACAGAGGCAGTACCACTAAATAAATAATCTCATATACCTTTTGTTTTCAATACGTGGATGAAAATAGGTTTTCTTGTTTTTATTTTCAGTCACTTAAAAAGTGAATTTGCAAACGCCTACTGGTTTCTGTATAGAAGCATTGACTAAGACTGTTTGTAATGGTAAATCATTCTCTGCTATGTGGGAGATGCATGTTTCCTGTATTTTTGGATATAACATGCTCATGTCACATGAACATAATGTTCCCTGGAGTTCTTTTAAGGTGTCGTTAACAACTGCTTGCAAACTGCATCTTTTTTTATGACCTTGTTTTCTATAGTCCCATCATAATCTATAGATACCATGACCTCCAATTAGTTTTAATTGTGAAAATTTGGCTTTTTTAGGTCAATATTGCACCAAACATTAGGAGGAATCCATAATCTTCCTGTGATTTTCATGTTGTAGACCTCTTGTTATTCTCCAGTTAGTCAGTAATGGAGAACAAGGTTAACACAGTGAAATAAAATTAACTAGTAATAAAAAAAAAGGTTTTACCATAGTTTCACTTTCATTTAATTACATTTTATAATTTTTTTCAGAACTGGATGAAGGGCAGTGTAATTGGTAAATTTACATCCTTTAAGCCCATTCCCTGTACCCTAAAAGAGATGCAGAGAAATGACAAATATGCAAGTTGGGGAAATGGAAGGGCAAGGCTTGGATAAGCTAATTGTGGTGCTCACAGGCAGGGTGCTTGAATCGATTTCTGTGTCCATTACCTTGTTACTGTTTCTTTGTTAACCTCAGAGACTTTCTTCCTGTAAATACTGTCTACCTGAATGGCATAATTTCTTCAAAACTTAATACTTAATACTTATTTAATTTCATGTGCTTATTGCCTTGATCTTAAAATCATTAAAGTTTACACAGAACAGAAGAGCAAACTTTTACAAAATCCATATGGGATCTGGTATCTACTTATGGATGGAATAGATTCTCATTATCTTTTAATTATTTTACCCGATTTTCTCTCTCTTATGCTTTGCATGTTACTTGAACATTTATATTCTATCTTCCATATAACTATGTAAGTTTTACATATGGATTAAAAAAATTTATTCCAAACTACTAGTTCCAAAGAGAATACCATCCCTTAAGATCTTGATAATGACAGTTTACCACTGCATAGAATTGTAGGTGAAGTTAGTTGTCTATACGAATGGTGATCAAAGTGTTTCTTGGGAAAAATACCATGAAAATTCATCATTCTTATGGATTCTGGGTAAAAAGCTTATCTGACTCATTTTTGGAGAAGTAAAAAAGTATTATCAATTCTAATTGTCATAATAAGATATGTGGCATTTCTGACCGCTAACCTGGCTCTAATTAGTAAAGGTGTGTTGACATGTGGTAGTGCAGCTTAAATAACTTATTTCTATATTATCATCATGCTTCTTTAAGTAAAAAGAGGTAAGAATATTCAGTATTTTAAATACTCAAATAAGTATGAGGATGAAATTATGATTTGTTGTTAGGACTGGCATTTGTATCAAAGAGCTACTTTGCCTGAAATCTGTATTGTGTGGAAAACTAAAGACTTAACTGAAGCCCAGATTTTGCATCTGGAGGAGCTTGAGACCTTTATTAACCTTTACAAAGAAATGTAGGCCAGAGGTTACAGAAGTGTGTTGACTAGCCCATAGACAAGATCTTAAAAATTGCAGTTTGTTGTCAACATTTAAAAATCAGGACACCCATAAAAATTTCTAACTTCTTTTGAAAAACAGAGAGGTCTGGCCACATAGAACATATATCCTTACAGGCCTTCAGTCTGCCTGGGCTGAGTGACAGCTGCCCCTTTTGAGTATAAGAGACTGTGTAACTAAGACTGTATTACAGTCTAAGGTATAGCTAAAACTAGGGTTGGACAGAGATGCCAGCTTTTATTTTGTTGGAAGGGCTAAGAAAGTGAATTGATGGTTTAATTGGCATTAATTTAATGCTCTAGAGATCACAAATTATTGCAACAGGGATTTCAACACAAGTATAAAATTAATTTTAATTTTTAAAAATTGAAATTGGACTTAAGTATTAACTCATTATATTAAAAATGAACTCCAAATCAAACTAAAGACTTTTAAGAAAATTTCCCTTTGAAGCAATTTGAACTGGGACCAAAATATATCACTCCAAAGAGTTTTGATCTAGAGATAAAGCAGATGAAAATACTGTATGACCCAACTAAGATTGAACCAAATTGTTCTTTTATTTATTTCTACTCCCAGGACTAAAATATTATTTCCTATGTTTGTAGTGAATATATGAGAAATGATTCTAAACACAGCATATTGTACCAATTTCCAAACTTTGTCTTGCTAACATCCTAAAGGATATTGAACTACCAGCATCATTTATCTTAATCTTGATTCCACTACTTTTTTTTTCAATTTTTTATTGTTGTTCAAGTATAGTTGCCTCCATTTTCCCACCACCACATTCCCCTGTACCTCCCCCACCTCCCACCCGCAATCCTACCCCCATTTTTGGCTTTGTCCATGGGTCCTTTATACATGTTCCTTGGTGACTCTTCCCCTTCTTTCCCCTATTATCTCCTTTACCCCTCCCCTCTGGTTACTGTCAGTTTGTCCTTTATTTCAGTGTCTCTGGTTATATTTTGTGGGCTTGTTTGTTTTTTTGAGTAGGTTCCACTTATAGGTAAGATCATACGGCATTTGTTGTTCACTGCCTGCTTTATTTTACTTAAGATAATGCTCTCCAGTTCCATCCATGCTGTTGCAAAAGGTAGGAGTTCCTTCTTTCTTTCTGCTCTGTGATATTCCATTGTGTAAATGTACCACAGTTTTTGATCCACTCATTTACTCATGGGCGCTTAGGTTGTTTCCAGCACTTGGTATTGTAAACTGTGCTGCTATGAACATTGGGGTGCATAGGTTCTTTTGAATTAGTGTTTCAGGATTCTTAGAGTTATAATCTCAGCAGTGGAATTGCCAGGTCAAAAGGCAGTTCCATTTTTAGTTTTTTGAGGAAATTCCATACTGTTTGCCACAGTGACTGCACCAGTCTGCATTCTCACCAACAATATATTAGGGTTCCCTTTTCTCCACAACTTCACCAGCACTTGTTGTTGGTTTATTTGGTTTTGATGGCCATTCTGACTGGTGTGAAGTGGTATCGCATTGTGGCTTTAATTTGCATCTCTCTGAGCATCTTTTCCTATGTCTCTGGGCCCTCTGTATGTCTTCCTTGTAGAAGTGTTTGTTCAAGTCCTTTGCCAATTTTTTAATTGGTTTGTTTGTCTTCCTGGAATGGAGTTGTGCGAGTTCTTTATATATTTTAGAGATTAAACCCTTGTCTGAGATATCATTGGCAAATATATTTTCCCCTATAGTTGGATCCCTTTTTATTTTGCTGATTTTTTCTTCAGCCATGCAGAAGCTTTTTATTTTGATGAAGTCCCATTTGTTTATTCTTTTCTTTGTGTCCCTTGCTCTAGGGGACATATTGGTGAAAATACTGCTGCGTGGAATATCTGCGATTTTCCTGCCTACGTTCTCTGTGACTTTTATGGTGTCACAACTTATATTTAAGTCTTTTATCCCTCTTGAATTTATTTTTGTGTATGGTGAAAGTTGGTGATCGAATTTCATTTTTTTGCATTTAGCTGTCTAGATCTCCCAACTCCATATGTTGAAGAGGCTGTTTTCACTCCATTTTATGCCTCTGCCCCCTTTGTTGAATATTAATTGACCATAGACATTTGGGTTTATTCTGGTCTCTCTATTCTGTTCCATTGATCTATGTGTCTCTTCTTATGCCAGTACCATACTGTTTTGATTATAGTGGCCTTATAATATAGTTAGATGTCAGATATGTTGATCCCTCCTACTTTGTTCTTCTTCCTCAGAATTGCTGCAGCTATTCGGGTTGTTTATGGTTCCATACACATTTTTGAAATGTTTGTTCTGTATCTGTGAAATATATCATTGGTATTTTAATAGGGATTGTGTTGAATCTATAAATTTCTTTGGGTAGTATAGACATTTTGATGATGTTAATTCTTCCAATCTGTTGGGAGTCATCCTGCCTGGTTTCAGGTACTGTAGACTCATTAATGGACAATAAGGGTCCCACTGCTATAGCTGAGTAAAAAGGCCTTCAGGACATGAGCCACTAAGGAGACAGAACATTTCCTCTTGGCAGGAGTGCAGCCCCTGCCTCCCTCGCCTCTCCCCTGCTTGGCCTGGACGGATGACTGGTTAGCCAATGATGGGTAAGACCTCTCAAGGGAGGGGCAACCTAGGACAGGCACAGTGGCCATGGACCAACAGGGAAGGACTTAGGGGTCTAAAGAGAAGGGACAGAAAGACCCTGACCCCCTTGGCTTTATCATAGCCTGAGTCCTCAGCCTTTCTCTAAAAGGCTCCTGGTCTTTTGGCTGCTTTGCTCTCCTTGCCTGACTCAGCCTGGAAACAATGCCAGAGGCAGCTGTGATCTTGTACTGGATCTTGTATTGGACCTTGTACTGGAACAGACGGCTTCTAGGGGTGAATCTGGCCAGAGATATAATATACATTGTTTCCTTCGAGGCTTGCTCTGCCCTGTTGCTATGAAACAGACACTTGAACTAAAGCCAACCCTGACCAGAGACAATCTCTGTGTTTCTTCAACTATTATCTCTAAATGATATCAGTTTTTCATGACTGTAGCTTTTTGGACCTAGATTGATGAGCTTTATGTACATACTATGTATCTCTGTGTGAGCTGAACTGAGTAAAAACTCAGGAAAGGAAATGTTCAGGACCATTCTCCTCTGAGAGACTGGTCATCTTTCCTCCCCAAGCAGATCATGTCTTGGTAGATTTATTCTCATCTGCACCTGCTGGGGTGTTCTGCAGGTGGAGCACCCCCACACCAATTCATGAACATGGTATTGGCTTCCATTTGTTTGTGTCCTCCTTAATTTCTTTCTTCAGTGTTGTGTAGTTTTCTGAGTACAGGTCTTTTACTTCATTGGTTAGGTTTATTCCTAGGTACTTTAATTTTCTTGTTGCTATAGCAAATGGGACTTTTTTCCTTTTCTGATATTTCATTGTTGTTGTACACAAATGCCTTTGGTTTCTGAATATTGACCTTGTTACCTGCTGCTTCGCCGAATTCACTTATTAGTTCAAGTAGTTTTTTGGTGGAGTCTATAGGGTTTTCTTTTACACTATTATGTCATCTGCAAACAATGACAGTTTTACTTCCTCCTTTCCAATTTGATGCCTTTTATCTTTTCTCGTCTGATCTTTGTAGCTAGGAATTCCAATACTATGTTGAATAGAAGTGTTAAAAGAGGACATCCTTGTCTTGTTCCTGATCTTAGTAAGAAATCTTTCAGTTTTGGTCTGTTTAGTATGATGTTGGCTGTAGATTTTTCATATATAGCCTTTATTATGTTCAGGTGTGCTCCCTTTAATCCCACTTTCCTGAGTGTTTTAATCATAAATGGGTGCTGTACCTTATCAAATGCTTTTTCCGCATCTTTTGATATGATTGTGTGATTTTTGTCTTTGTTTTTGTTTATGTGATGTATTACGTTTATTGACTTCTGAATATTGTACCATCCTTGCATCCCTGGAATGAATCCCACTTGATCATTGTGTATGGTCTTTCTGATGTAGTGTTGGATGCAGTTTGCCCCTATTTTGTTGAGGACTTTAGCATCTATGTTCATCAGTGATATTGGCCTATAGTTTTCTTTCTTTTGTGTGTTTATGTGGTTTTGGGATTAGGATGATGCTGGCTTCATAAAAAGAGTTTGCAAGTCTTCCTTTTCTTGGATTTTTTGGAATAGTGTGTGAAGGATAGGGGTTAGCTCTTCCTTAAATGTTTTGTAAAATTTTCCTGTGAAACTGTCTGGTCCAGGGTTTTTGTGTGATGTGTTTTTTGACTACAGCTTCAATTTCACCAGCTGCTATTGGTCTGTTTAGGCTTTCTGCTTCTTTTTCATTGAGTTTTGGGAGATTATATTTTTCTAGAAATTTGTCCATTTCACCCAGGTTTGCAAATTTCTTGGCATATAGTTCTTCATAGTAATTTCTTAACAATCCTTTGTATTTCTGTGGTATTGATTGCAATTTCTCCTCTTTAATTTTTTATTTTATTTATTTGGGTCCTCTCCCTTTTTTTCTTGATGAACCTGGTTAAAGGCTTGTCAGTTTTGTTTATCTTTTCAAAGAAAAAGCTCCTGTATTTATTGATCCTTTGAATTGTTCTTTTAGTCTCTATGTCATTTAATTCTGTTCTGATCTTGGTTATTTCCTTCCTTCTGCTCACTTTGGGCTTTCTTTGTTTTTCCTCCAGTTCTTGTAGATGTAGGGTTAGGTTGTTTATTTGAAATGTTTCTGTCTTTTTGAGGTAAGTTTGTATTGCTATGAACTTCCCTCTCAGGACTGTCTTCGCTGTGTCCCATAAGTTTTAGACTGTTGTATGTTCATTTTCATTTGTTTGGAGAAACTTTTTGATTTTCACTAGTTCATTGTTTAATAGCATGCTGTTCAGTCTCCAGAGTTTGAATATTTTTGAATTTTTTCCCTTGAGGTTGGGTTCTAGTTTCAAGCCCCTACAGTCTAAGAAAATGCTTCAGTTTTCTTGAATTTGTTGAGGCTTGTTTTATGTCCTGTCATGTAGTCTATTTTTGTGCATTTTGCTTCTTTGGAATGAAAGACTGTATATATATCAGTTAAGTCCATTTGATTGAGGACATTGTTCAATGCTGTAATATCTTTGTTGATATTTTGTTTGGAAGATCTATCCATTGTTGACAATGGGTGTTAAAATCCCCACTATAATTGTGTTGCTGTCTATATCTTTCTTGAAGTCCTCCAAGATTTTCCTTATGTATCTGGGTGCTCCTGTGTTGGGTGTATGTATGTTTACAATATTTATGTCTTCTTGATGGATTCTTCCCTTGAGTATTATGAAGTATCCTTCTGTGTCTTATTTATGACCTGTGTTTTGAAGTCTATTTTATCGGATATAAGTCTTGCCACCACTGTTTTTTTTCCTGTCCATTTGCTTGGAATATTTTTTTCCAACCCTTTACATTCAATCCGAGCAGCTCTTTTGTTCTGAGGTGAGTCTCTTGTAGGCAGCATATGTGTAGGTCATACTTTCTTATCTATCCTGTCTTTTGATTGGAGCATTTAGTCCATTTACATTTAAGGTTATTATTGGCAGGTACTTATTCATTGCCATTTTACTTCTTTTGTACCTGTGTTCCTCTTTCTCACTCTTTTTCTTCCTCCTCTTAAAGCAGCCCATTTAGCATATCTTGCAATGATGGTTTGGTGGAGGTGTATTCTTTTAGCCTTCTCTTGTCTAGGAAGCTTCTTATTTCACCCTCCATTTTAATTTAGAGCCTTGCTGGGTAGAGTAGTCTTGGTTGCAGGCCTTTGCTCTTCATTACTGGGAATATTTCTTGCCGTTGCCTTCTGGTTTGTAGTGTTTCTTTTGGGAAATCAGCTGCTAGCCTTATTGGGGCTCCCTTGTATGTCAGCTCCTGTTTCTCCCTTGCTACCTTTAGGATTCTCTCTTTCTCTCTCTCTTTTTTTTTTAAAGATTTTATTTATTTATTTCCAGAGAGACAGAAAACGATGGAGAAAGAGAGGGAGGGAAACATCAATGTGTGTGCACCTCCTGTGTGCACCCAGCTGGGGGTGTGGCCTGCAACCCAGGCAAGTATCCTGGTTGGGAATTGAACCATCTACCCTTTGCTTTGCAGGCCGGCACTCCATCTACTCAGCCACACCATCCTGGGCTAAGATTCTTTCTTAGCTTTGAATTATGCCATTTTAAATATGATGTGTTTTAGAAGGGGCCTCTTTGGATTCCTCTTGATTGGGACCCTCTGTGCTTTGTGGACTTGTGTGGCTTTTTCTCTCATAAAATTAGGGAAGTTTTCCATCATTAATTTTTGCAAACAGGTTTTCTATTCCTAGCTTCACTCTTCAGGTATCCCTGTTATATGGATATTATTCCATTTCATGTTGTCCTGCAGTTTCCTTAACCCCTCTTTGTCCTTTAGGACTTTGTCCTTTGAGTCTTTTTTCCTTTTCTTGCTCTTTCTGGGAGGTTTTTTCTTTTTTTTTTAATTCTTTATTTTATTGATTATGCTATTACAGTTGGCCCATTTTCCCCCTTCACTCCCCACCACCCTGCCCATCCCCTCCCACCCACATTACCCCCTTTAGTTCATGTCCATGTGTCTTAAGTTCTTTAGTGTCTACATGTCCCATACTATTCTTACCCTCCCCCTGTCTATTTTCTACCTACTGTCTATGCTACTTATTCTCTATATCTTTTTCCCCTCCCTCCTCCTCCTACTTCCCTGTTGCTAACCCTCCATTTGATGACTTTTTTTTTCACTGTTCATATTTTTAATCTTCTTTTTCTTAGGTAAGTCCCTTTAACATTTCATATAGTAAGGGCTTGGTGATGATGAACTCTTTTAACTTGGCCTTGTCTGAGAAGCACTTTATCTGCCCTTCCATTCTAAATGAAAGCTTTGCTGGATAGAGCAATCTTGGATGTAGGTCCTTGCTTTTCAAGACTTGGAATACTTC
>PVIA01016511.1:0-18616 GCA_004024845.1 Tonatia bakeri | reverse complement strand
GTAGCTGTCCAGATCTCCCAACAACATTTGTTGAAAAGAATATTTTTAATCCACTTGGTACTTCTTCCCCCTTTGTCAAATATTGACCATAGAAACATGGGTATATTTCTTGTCTTTCTATTCTCTTCCATTGATCTCTGTGTCTGTTCTTATTCCAGTATGAGACTGTTTTGATTACAGTGGCTTTGTAATATCATTTCATATCAGGTATTGTGATTCCTCCTACTTTATTCTTCTTTCTCAAAATTACTGAGGCTATTCAGGGTTGTTTATGATTCTCTATAAATTTTTAAAATATTGGTTCTATATCTGTGAAATATGACATTGGTATTTTAATAGGGATTGCATTTAATCTATAAGTTGCTTTGGGTAGTATGGACATTTTGATGATGTTAATTCTTCTGATCCATGGACATGGTATGCATTCATTTATTTCTGTCTTCCTTGATTTCTTTCATCAGTGTTGTGTAGTTTTCTAAGTACAGGTCTTTTAACTTCTTTGTTAGGTTTATTCCTAGGTACTTCATTTAATAATCTTGTGGGATTTTATTCCAGATTTCTGTTTCTGATATTTCATTGTTGGTGTACAAAAATGCATTTGACTTCTCAATATTGACTTTGTATCCCGCTGTTTTGCCAAATTCACTTATTAGGTTGAGTAGTCTTTCAGTGAAGTCTACAAGATTTACTATGTACAGCATCATGTCATTTGCAAACAGTTACAGCTTTTCTTCCTGCTTTCTGATTTGAATGCCATTTACATCTTTTTCTTGTCTGATTACTGTGGCTAGGACTTCCAATACTATGTTGAATAGAGTGGTAAAAGTGGACACCCTTGTCTTATTCCTGATCTTAGTGGGAAAGCTCTAAGTTTTTGCCCATTGAATATGATGTTGGCTGTACATTTCTCATACATGGCCTTTATTATATTGAGGTATGCTCCCACTAGTCCCATTTTATTGAGTGTTTTTATCATAATGGGTGCTGTACCTTATATAATGCTTTTACACATCTATTGATATAATTATATGATTTTTGTCTTTCCTTTTGTTTATGTGGTGTATTGTGTTTATTGGTTTGAAAAGATTGTACCATCCTTGCATCCCTGGGATTAATCCCAACTGTATGGGAAAATGTATTTGCCAATGATACCTTGGACAAGCATTTGATCCAAAATATATGAAGAACTCACATGACTCCACTCCAAGAAGACAAACAAGATAATTAAAAATGGACAAAGGACATGAACAGACACTTCTCCAAGGAGGACATACAGAGGATCCAGAGACACATGAAAAGATGCTCCATATCACTAGTTATCAGAGAGATGCACATTAAAACCACAATGAGATACCACTTCACACCAGTCAGAGTGGCCATCATAAATAAATCAACAAACAACAAATGTTGGAGAGGATGTGGAGAAAAGGGAATCCTACTGCAGTCTTCCTAGGAATGCAGTTTCTCTCCTGTGGAAAACAGTATGGAATTTCCTCAGAAAACTAAAAATAGAACTGTCCTTTAACTGGGCAATTCCACTGCTGGGATTATACCTTAAGAACCCTGAAACACCAATTCAAAAGAACCTATGTACCCAAATGTTCATAGCAGCACAATTTACAATAGTCAAGTACTGGAAGCAACCTAAGCGCTCATCTGTAAATGAATGGATCAAAAAACTATGGAACATTTACATGGTGAAATATTACACAGCAGGGGAGAGAGAGAGAGAGAGAGAGAGAGAGAGAGAGAGAGAGAGAGAGAGAGGGAGGGAGAGAGGGAGAGAGGGAGAGGAAGGAAGGAAGGAAGGAAGGAAGGAAGGAAGGAAGGAAGGAAGGAAGGAAGAGAGCTCCTACCCTTTGCGACAGCATGGAAGGAACTGGAGAGCATTATGCTAAGTGAAATGAGCCAGGTGGTGATGAACAAATACCAAATGATCTCACATGTAAGTGGAACCTAATCAACAAAAGAAATAAGGAAACAGAATATAACCAGAGACATTGTAATGAATAAACTGATTCTAATCAGAGGGGAGGTAGGAGGAGATAATTGGGAGAAAAGGGGGAATGGTTTTCAGGAACAAGTATAAAGGACACATGGACAAAACCAAAGTGGGGAGGGGGGAGGATCTAGGTGGAAATGAGAATGGCTGGGGTAGGGTGGAGTAGTTGGAGGAAAATGGAGACAAGTATACTTGTCTCCATAAAAAAAAATGTACTGATTTGAGAAGATTGTACCATCCTTGCACCTCTGGGATGAATCCCACTTGATCGTGGTGGATTCTTTTTAATGTATTGCTGAATGCAGTTTGCCAATATCTTTTTGAGGATTTTAGCATCTGTGTTCATCAGCGATATTGGCCTGTAGTTTACTTTCTTTGCTGTGTGTTTATCTGGTTCGTGACTAGGATGGTGCTAGCCTCATAAAAAGAATTTCAGAGTTCCCTCTTGGATTTTTTTGAATAGTTTGAGGTAGGTATGGGTTAGTTCTTAATTAAATGCTTGTAAAATTCTCCTGTCAAACTCTCTAGTTCAGGGCTTTTGTATGCCAGGAGTTTTTGATTACTGCCTCAATTTCACCAGTTGTTATCAGTCTGTTCAGGCTTTCTGCTTCTTCTTGATTCAATTTTGAAAGACTGTGTATTTCTAGAAATTTGTTCATTTTAACCAGGTTTTACAACTTATGGCATATAATTTTTCATAGTAATTTTTACAATCCTTTGTATTTCTGTGGTATCAGTTGTAATCTCTCCTGTTTCATTTCTGATATTATTTGGGTCCTCTCTCTTTTTTTCTTGATGAGTCTGCTTAAAGGTTTGTCGGTTTTGTTTATCTTTTTAAAGAACTCTGTGCAGGATTTATTGATCCTTTGGATTGTTATTTTAGTCTTTATGTCATTAATTTCCCTCTGATCCTGATTATTTCTTCCTTCTATTTGCTATGGGCTTCGCTTGTTTTGTTCCTCCAGTTCTTCCAGATGTAAGGTTAGGTTGTTTTTTCAAAATGTTTCTGTCTTTTATAGGTAAGCCTGTGTTGCTATGAACTTCCCTCTCAGGACTGCCTTTGCCTTGTCCCATAAATTTTTAACTGTTTTGTGTTCATTTTCATGTTTCAAGAAACTTTTTGATTTCTTCCCTAAATCATTCTTGACTCATTCATTGTTTAATAGCATGGTATTTGATCTCTGTGAATTTGAATATTTTTGAGTTTTTTCCTTGGGCTTGATTTCTACTTTCCAGCCCTTGTGGTCTAAGAAAATGCTTGATATAATTTCAGTACTCTTGGATTTTTTGAGGTTTGTTTTGTGTCCTATCACGTGGTCCATCTTTGAAAATGTTCCATGTGCATTTGAAAATAATGTGTTTTGCTTCCTTTGGATGAAAGAGTCTGTATATATCAGTGAAATTCATTTCATCTAGGGCATTGCTCAATGCAGAAGTATCTTTGTTGATATTTTGTTTAGAGGATCTATCCTTTGTTGGCAGTAGTGTGTTAAAATCCACTACTATAATTTGTGTTGCTGTCTATATCTTTCTTGAAGTCCTCCAAGAATTTCCTTACATATTTGGGTGATCCTATACTGGGTGCATATATGTTTATAGTGTTTATTTCTTCTTGATAGAGTCTTCCCTAGATTCTTCCCCTGAGTATTATGAAGTATCCTTCTGTGTCTCTCTTTTTTTAAATTGTATTTTAATTGTTGTTCAAGTACAATTTTCTATCTTTTACTCCCATCCCAGCCCACCCACCCAGTCCTCCCCACCTCCATCCCATTTCCACCCACCCCTAGTTTTTGTCCATGTGTCCTTTATACTTGTTCTTGTAAACCCTTACCCTTTGACATCTATTTTGTCAGATATAAATATTGCTACCATGCCTTTTTTTCCCTATCTGTTTGCTCGAAGCATATTTTTCCAAGCCTTCACTTTTAGCCTGTTTAGGTCTTTTGTTCTGAGGTGAGTCTCTCATAGTCAGCATGTGTGTGGGGCATGTTTTCTCATCTATTCAGCTACACTGTGTCTCCTGTTTGGAGCATTTGATCCATTTAAATTTAAGGTTATTATTGATATATGCTTTTTAATTTTTCCACATTGTAGTTGAATTCCTCAGTTTCTGCCTCTTTTTCTTCCTCTTTTTAAATCAGTCTCTTTAGCATATCTTGCAATGCTGGTTTGGTGGAAGTATATTCTTTCATCCTTCTTTTGCCTGGGAAACTCCTTATTTGGCCTTCCATTTTCAGTGAGAGCCTTGCTAGGTAAAGTAGTCTTGGTTGCAGGCCTTTGATTTTCATTACTTGGAATATTTCTTGCCATTTTCTTCTGGCTTGTAGCGTTTCTGTTGAGAAATTAGCTGCTAGCCTTATCAGGCCTCCCTTGTATGTTACTTCCTGTTTCTCCCTTGCTGCTTTTAAGATTGTCTCTTTGTCTTTGAATTTTGCCATTTTAATTATGATGTGTCTTGGAGTAGGCCTTTTTGGGTTCATCTTGTTTGGGACCCTCTATACTTCCTGAACTTGTACGGCTCTTCCCCTCTCCAAGTTAGGGAATTTTTCTGTATTTTTTTTTAAACTGGTTTTCTATTTCTTGTTCCTTTTTTTTTCCCTTTTGGTATTCTTTTTTTTTTTTTGAAGATTTTATTTATTTATTTTTAGAGAGGGAAGGGAGAAAGAGAGAGAGAAACATTAACGTGCGGTTGCTGGGGGTCATGGCCTGCAACCCAGGCATGTGCCCTGACTGGGAATCGAACCTGCGATGCTTTGGTTCACAGCCCACACTCAATCCCCTGAGCTACACCAGCCAGGGCCCCTTTTGGTATTCTTTGATTCCAGTGTTGTTCTGTTTCATGTTGCCCTGGAGTTCCCCTAGCTATCTTCATTTTTTGAGTCTTTTTTTTTGTACAGTTGATCTACCTCAGTGTTTCTTTCTACCTTATCTTCTAGTTCATGAATTCAGTCCTCTCTTTATTCAGTCACCTTGTAATTCCTTGTACTGTATTTTAATTTCAGATATTATATTCTTCATTTTTTTCCTGGTTCTTGTTTATAGTTTCTATTTCCTTTTTCATACTGTTGTAGTTCTCACTCAGTTACTTGTATTTGTTAGTGGGTTCCTTAAGCATCCTATAAACATTCTTTTGAATTCTCTACCTGATAGTTTGCTTGCCTCCATTTCATTGAGCTCTTTTATTGTGGAATCTTTCATTCCTTTTAATTGCAGGTTCTTTCTTTGCCCCCCTATTTTAGGTGACTCTTTTGTTTGTTTCTCCAATTCCTGATGCTCTGCTTTGCCAGCTGTCTTTGTAGGGTCAAATTCTGTGGTAGGAGTACTGTGGAACTCAGTGGTGCAGACTCTTTGATCTCTTTGTCTGGATGCTCTAGGGTTGTCCTTTCTTCTGTTTGTGTGGGTTCTTTTGGTGTACTTGGCCTTTACCTGTCACTGTCTCCTTTCTTGCTGGGTTCTCCTCTCCAGTGGGTTTACTCATAGTCCCAACTCCCACCTTGTCTTGTATGCTATTGTACAGGTATTAACAAAGCAATACTACCAAACAACCAAACCTCGCCCACAACAAGAACCCATCTAGCTCATCAGCAGTCTCAACTGCAAATGACCTAAGATTAATAAAGTTTAAGAGCGATTGTAGGTATTATAAAATATGGCACAGGGAATATGAGATGAATAAAAGAAGGGAAAATATTGTTGTGTGGTAAGAGGGAGAAGAATTGATAAGAATTGGGATTAGAACTGAGGCAAAGAAAGGGAGAGAAAAATTTACAATGTAAGCAGAACATGAAAGTGTGATTGGAACAATGTGGCAAGAAGAGGTAAGAGTATACTATGAGGTTTGAAGTAAAATTGAAAAGGGTACAGTATCAACATGAGCAAAATTTCAGAGAAAAACACAGCAGGGTCAGTAGCAATGACAGTTGAATACAGTTTAACAAAGATGGAACCTGAACAAGAATATTGTAGAAAAGCGAAAAATGAATCTGAGATGTCTACAGTTAAAAGAAATGCTTTTGAGAGGATGAGGGAAACAAACTAATAAGAGTAAAAAAGTAAAGCTCATGGTGAGAAAGGAGGAAAAAGAAAAAAGAGAGAGAAAAAACAATGAAATAAAATTCTTCACTCAACTTATCAGGGGCAGGACAAAGGTGAAATGGAGTAATACAGTAAGAGAGTATTTTATGGGATTTAAAGTACAAATAAGTAGAGAACAAACGAGTTTCTTTGGAGATGTACAGCAATAATCATGATTTTTTCATCCAACTAGACTCTGTTTATAAAACATGGAAAAGAAATAAGACTCTTTTAAAGTATATTTTATTGATGATGCTATTAGTTTTTCCAATTTTTCCCCTTTATTACCCTTCAGCCCTGCACCCCCAAACCTTCCAGCATTCCCTCCCCTTAGTTCATGTCCATGAACTACATGTATAAGTTCATTGACTTCCCTGTTTTCTATATCGTTCTTAACCTCTCCCTACCAATTATGCTTCTTTTTATGCCTACCAATTATACTTCTTATTCTTCGTACTTCTCCCCCTCATTATTTTTCTCCCCCTCTCCATTGAAAACCCTCCATGTGATGTACATTTCTCTGATTCTGTTCCTGTTCTAGTTGTTTACTTAATTTTCATTTTTATCTTTTCAGTTGTAGTTGTTGATAGTTGTGAGTTTGTTGTCGTGTTACTGTTCATAGTTTTTGATCTTCTATTTCTTAGGTAAGTCCCTTTAACATTTCATATAATAAGGGCTTAGTGATGATGAGCTCTTTTAACTTGATCTTATCAGGGAAGCACTTTATCTGCCCTTCCATTCTAAATTACAGCTTTGTTTGCCTATAGGTCCTTGCCTTTCATGACTTGGAATACTTCTTTCCAGCCCCTTCTTGCCTGCAAGGCTTCTTTTGAGAAATCACCTGACAGTCTAATGGCAAGTCCTTTGTAGTTAACTGTTTCCTTTTCTCTTGCAGCTTTTAAGATTCTCTCCTTATCTTTAATCTTGGGTAACGATGATGTGCCGCGGTGTGTTCCTCTTTGGGTCCAATTTCTTTTGGACTCTCTGCGCTTCTTGGACTTCCTAGAAATCTATTTCCTTTGCCATATTGGAGAAGTTTTCCCTCATTATTTGTTCAAATAAGTTTTTAACTTCTTGCTTTAGTTCTTCTCCTTCTGGCACCCCTATGATTCAGATGTTAGAGTGTTTAAAGTTGTCCCAGAGTTTTCCAAGCCTCTCCTCATTTTTTTTTTAATTCTTGTTTCTTCATTCTGTTCTGGTTGAATGTTTATTTCTTCCTTATGTTCCAAATGTTGATTTAGGTCCCAGGTTACTTAACTTCACTGTTGGTTCCCTGTATATTTTGCTTTATTTCACTTTGCCTTCATTTCTTTCTTTATTTTGTGAGCATCCTGATTACCAGTGTTTTGAACTCTGCATCAGATAGTTTGGCTATCTCCTTGTCAATTAGCTCTTTTTCTGGAGTTTTGATCTGTCCTTTCATGTGGGCCATATTTCTTTGTCTCAGTGCACCTGCTAGGTTGCAAGGGAGTGGGGCTTTAGGTATTCACCCTGGGGAAGCAACCCTCTTTCCTGCATTGTAACACTGTATGTAGGGGATGGGTCAGAGAGGGAACAATATGGCTCGCTTGCTCAGCTCTAGCCCTACTTTCCAATGAACTCTTGTGTAAGACTGGCTTTCTCTCACCATGGCAACTCCCACAGTAGTTTATAGCTAGCTTTGAGTCTTTTAGTTTCCTGTTCAGCCAGCCCTGCATTGCCTACATAGTCCAGCACTTTGCCATGAGTCTTCTCAGCCAGCCCCGCCTCACCTGTGCATTCTCTCTGCATGGCTGCAATCTCCTACCGGTCTGGGTGAATGTTCCTTCAATTCTTTGGTTGTTGGAGTTCCATGAAGTTTGATTTTTCTGGCACTTTTGGTTGTTTATTGTTTTTAGATTGGTGGTTATCTTTCTTTTGGTTGTGCAAGGAAGCAAAGCATTTCTACCTATGCCTACATCTTGGCCTGAACTCCAGAAGTGAGCTCTTATTAGAGGGGAAAAGAATGTGAGCTGACTTAAGAAAGCAGAGCACATATGTGAGGTTAGATGGAGAAGAAATACTGAAAGTAAAGGATAGAAACTTGGCATAGTGCTAGAGAAAATAAAGTTAAATACAACAGTTATAAAGCTCAGAAAGATGTTGAAATGGATCTAGACCATGGAAGGGTGCTGTGTGGCATTTGGAATAATAATAGTATGATAGGAAATATATAATCTGAATTAAAATAGTAAAATTAAAAGACTAAGTTTGGTTATATTTTGGAGTGCATAGGTTCTTTTGGATAACCAAAGACACTGAAATTGAGAGTGGGCTGATGGTGACCAGAGGGAAGAGAGGAGGGAATTTCAGGGGAAGGGGGTTTGCAGGAGAAATTTTGGGGGACATATGGACAATAATGGGGGGGTTGGAGATGGGAGGTAGGTGGGGAGGGTTGGGGTGGGGGGAAAAGGCAGAAAACTGTACCTGAACAACAATAAAAAATAAATAAAAAGAAGGGAATAAAAGGATTAAGTGTGGTTTGTTATTTGGAATACCAAAGAAGTGAAAGAAGAAAAATTAAACTGCAATATGAGCCCGGGATGGTATAGCTCAGTGGATTGAGTGCAGGCCTGCAAAAAAGGGGCTACAGGTTCTCGATTCCCAGTCAGGGCATATGCCTGAGTTGCAGGCTGGGTTCTCAGTGGGGGGTGCATGAGAGGCAACCACACATTGATGTTTTCATCCCTCTCTTTCCCCTTCCCTTCCCTCTCTCTAAAAAATAGATAGATAGATAGATAGATAGATAGATAGATAGATAGATAAAATGCAATATGAAAGGGAGAATAAGACAAATCAAACAATAACAACAAATAAAACAAATAAAGACAATGAAGAGAATATTCTTATGTTTTTGTAATACTTATCACAGTATATTTATCATATTGTTACAAGTTTGGTGAAATAATAGTATCATAATACTTAACTTCAGAAATAACAGACTTAGGAATTTTCTTAAATCTCTTGGTTGATCATATGATCAATATTTATAATTATTTTATTATTGTTCCACTACACTTGTTTGCATTTTCCCCCTACCACTTCTCCCCAGCCCAGCCAAACCAATGTCCCTACCTTCCTTTCACCCTCCCCCTTGGTTTTGTCCATGTGTCTTTTACAGTAGTTCTAGAAAATCCTTCCCCCCATTCTTCCCTCCCACCTACACTCTGGTTACTGTCAGGTTGTTCTTAATTTCAATATCTCTGGTTATATTCTGCTTGCTTTTTTCTTTTGTTGATTAGGTTCCAGTTAAAGGCGAGGTCATACGGTATTTGTCCCTCACCACCTGGCTTATTTCACTTAGCATAATGCTCTTCAGTTCCATCCATTCTGTTGCAAAGGGTAGAAGCTCCTTTTTTTTTCTGCTGTGTAGAATTCCATTGTGTAAATGCACCATTGTTTTTGACCCACTCACTTACTTCTGGGCACTTAGGTTGTTTCCAGTACTTGGCTATTGTAAATTGTGCTGCTATGAACATTGGGGTGCATAGGTTCTTTTGGATTGGTGTTTCAGGGTTCTTAGGATATAATCCCAGAGGTGGAATTGCTGGGTCACAAGACAGTCCATTTATAGTTTTCTGAGGAAGTTCTATACTGTTTTCCATAGTGGTTGCACCTGTCTGCAATCCTACCAACACTGCACTAGGGTTCCCTTTTCTCCACATCCTCTCCAACGCTTGTTTCTGGCTCTGTTTACAAGGGCCATTCTGACTGCTGTGAAGTGGTATCTCATTGTGGTTTTATCTTCTATTTTTTGATATATTTTATTGATTACAATATTACAGTTGTCCCATTTCCCCTCTTCATTCCCTTCCACCCTGCATACCCTCTCCCACCCACATTCCCCACCACCAGTTCATGTCCATGTGTCATAAGATCTTTAGCTTCTACATTTCCTACACTATTCTTGACTCCCCCTATTTTCTACCTATCATCTATGCTACCTATTCTCTTCATCTTTCCCCCCTCTCTCATGTTGCCAACACTCCATGTGATCTCCACCTCCGTGGTTCTGATCCTATTCTAGTTGTCTGTCCAGTTTGTTTTCCATTTGTTTTAGGTGTGGTTCTTATTGTGAGTTTGCTGTCATTTACTATACATGCTTTTTTCTTCTTTTTCCTAGATGAGTCCCTTTAACATTTCATAAAATAAGGGCTTGGTGATGATGAACTCCTTTAACTTGACCTTATCTGAGAAGCACTTTATCTGCCCTCCCATTCTAAATGAAAGTGTAGCTAGAAAGAGCAATCCTGGATGTAGATCCTTGCCTTTCAAGATTTGGAATACTTCTTTCCAGCCCCTTCTTGCCTGCAAGGTTTCTTTTGAGAAATCAGCTGACAGTCTGATGGGAACTCCTTTGTAGGTTACTGTCTCCTTATCTCTTGCTGCTTTTAGAATTCTCTCCTTCATTTTTACCTTGGCTAATGTAATTATGATGTGCCTTGGCGTGTTCCTCCTTGGGTCCAACTTCTTTGGGACTCTCTGAGTTTCCTGGACTTCCTGGAAGTCTATTTCCTTTGCCAGATTGGGGGAGTTCTCCTTTAGTATCTGTTCAAATAACTTTTCTGCTTGTTGCTCTTCCTCTTCCCCTTCCGGCACCCCTATAATTCGGATGTTGGAACATTTAAAGATTTCCTGGAGGTTCCTAAGCTTCTCCTCATTTTTTTTTTTTTTGAATTCTTGTTTCTTCCTTCTTCTCTGTTTGGCTGTTTCTTTCTTCCTTCTGATCCACTCCATTGATTTGAGTCCCAGCTTTCTTCCCATCACTATTGGTTCCCTGTACATTTTCCTTTATTTCACTTAGTGTAGCCTTCATTTTTTTCATCTAATTTGTTACCAAATTCCACCATTTCTGTGAGCATCCTGATCACCAATGCTTTGAACTGTGTATCTGATAGGTTGGCTATCTTTTGATTGCGTAGTTGTATTTGCTGTGGAACTTTGATCTGTTTTTCCACTTGGGCCATTTTTTTTTTTGTCTTGTCGCACCTGATGCATATGAGGGGCGGAGCCTTAGAAGTTCACCAGAGTAGGGAAACCCAGTCACTGGGTTGTGACGCTGTATGTGGGGGCAGGGTCTGAGAGAGAAAAATGGCGCTTGCTTCACTCTCTGTTGGATCCCAGTCCCCTCTGCCTCTTCCCCCAAGCAAACTGGGCCTTTCTGGTGCTAATTCCTATGTGGGTGGGCTTGTGCATGTTCTAGGACCCCGTGGATCTCTCCAACGTACTCTCCTGTGAGCCTGGGAGTCTCTCCCATCACCTCAACCACCACAGCTATTTTCAATCAGTGCCTCAAGGCTCTATTTCCTGGCGCTAAGACCTTGGGTTGTGCAGTCCATCTTGCTCCTCAATTTCACCTGGTTTATCTTTGCATGAATGAGGGATGACCCGGTCAGCCAGCTGCCTTGCGTGCAGTGCATTGCTTCACAATCGGTGCCTCGCTGGATCTGCCCATTGCCACCCTGCACCCGGGGTGTGCCCGCTGCAGTCTTGTGCACTTGGGATGCCTTACTCGCCCGGTGCCACCGCTTTTTGTGCCACAACCCCTCTCTGCTGGGCTTCCCAACTCCGCCCCTCCTACAGGTCTGGATGAATGTGTCTATTTTAAGTCTTTGGTTGTCCAACTTCCACACAGTTCAATTTTCTGTCAGTTCTGGTTGTTATTTTATTTCTAAATTTTTGTTGTCCTTACTTTGTTTGTGCCAGGATGCACAGTGTGTCTACCTACACTTCTATCTTGGCTGGAAGTCTCATTGTGGTTTTAATTTGCATCTCTCTGATGGCTAGTGATACTGAGCATCTTTTCATATGTCTTCCAGACCCTCTGTATGTCCTCCTTGGAGAAGTGTCTGTTCAAGTCCTTTTCCCATTTTTTAATTAGTTTTTTTTGTCTTCCTGGAGTGGAGTTGTGTGAGTTCTTTATATATTTTGGAGATCAAGCCCTTGTCCAAGGTGTCATTGGCAAATATGTTTTCCCATATGGTTGGCTCTCTTTTCATTTTAATGCTGTTTTCTTTAACCATGAATAAGCTTTTTAATTTGATGAGGTCCCATTTGTTTATTCTTTCCTTTATGTCCCTTGCTTTAGGGGACATATCAGTGAAGATATTGCTGCATGGAATATCTGAGATTTTCCTGCCAATGTTTTCCTCTAGGACTTTTATGGTGTTATGACTTCTATTTAAGTCTTTTATCTACCTTGAATTTATTTGTGTGTATGGTATAAGTTGGTGATCGAGTTTCAATTTTTTGCATGTAGCTCTCCAGATTTTCCAACACCATTTGTTTAAGAGATCATATTTACTCCATTTTATGCTTCTTCCCCCTTTGTCAAATATTAATTTACCTTACAGGAATAATTATAAAGGACACATGAACAATAACAAGGGGGTGGAAAAAGGAGAGGAAGGTAGGGAGGAATGGAACAGTAGGAAGGCGTGGCAGTATAAGGGAGAAAACTGTACTTGAACAACAATAATAGAATGTTAAAAAATATATTAATTTGCCATAGAGACTTGTGTTTATTTCTGGGTTGTCTGTTCTGTTCCATTGGTCTCTGTGTCTGTTCTTATGCCAATACCAGGCTGTTTTGATTACAGTGGACTTGTAATACCGTTTGATATCAGGTATTGTGACTCCTCCTACTTTGTTCTTCTTCCTCAAAATTACTGCAGATATTTGGGGATCATTTATGGTTCCATATAAATTTCTGAAATGTTTGTTCTATATCTGTGAAATATGTCATTGGTACTTTAATAGGTATCACATTGAATCCATAAATTGCTTTGGGTATTATGGTAATTTTGATTATGTTAATTTTTCCAATCCATGAGCATGGTACATGCTTCCATTTGTTTGTGTCTTCCTTAATTTCTTTTTCAGGGTTGTATAGTTTTCTGAGTACAGGTCTATTCCATCCTTGGTTAGGTTTATTCCTAGGTACTTTATTTTTCTTGATGCTATATCAAATGGGATTTTTTTTTCCTGATTTCTGTTTCTGATATTTCATTGTTGGTGTACAAAAATGCCTTTGATTTCAGAGTATTCAGTTTGTATCCTGCTATTTTGCCAAATTCACTTACTAGGTCAAGTAGTTTTTTGGCGGAATTTATAGGATTTTCTATGTATACTATCATGTCATCTGCAAACAATGACAGTTTTGCTTCCTGCTTTCCAATTTAGATGCCTTTTATTTCTTTTTCTTGTCTGATTGCTATGGCTATGACTTCCAATACTATGTTGAATACAAGTGGTGAAAGTGGGCATCCTTGACTTGTTCCTGATCTTAGTGGGAAAGCTCTAAGATTTTGTCCATCGAGTATGATGTTGGCTGTAGATTTCTCATATATGGCCATTATGTTGAGGAATGCACCCTCTATTCCTACATTGCTAAGTGTTTGTATCATAAATGTCTGCTGTACTTTTAAAATGCTTTTTCCACGTCTATTGATATGATCATGTGATTTTTGACTTTCATTTTGTTTATGTGATGTATTATGTTTATTAATTTGCGAATATTGCACCATCCTTGCATCCCTAGGATGAATCCCTCTTGATCATGGTGTATGACTTTTTGGACGCATTTCTGGATGCAGTTTGCCAATATTTTGTTGAGGATTTTTGCATGTGTGTTCATCAGCTATATTGGCCTGAATTATATTTCTTTGTTGTGTCTTTATCTGGTTTTTGGATTAGGATGGTGCTGGCTTCATAAAAAGAGTTTGTGAGTCTTCCATTTTTTGGAATAATCTTTGAAGGTTAGGGGTTAACTCTTTCTCGGATGCTTTGTAAAATTCTCCTGTGTAACTGTCTGGTCCAGGTCTTCTGTGTGTCAGAAGTTTTTTGATTACTGCTTCAATTTCATCAACTGTTAATGGTCTGTTCAGGCTTTCTGCTTCTTCTTCACTGAGTTTTGGAAGATTATATTTTTCTAGAAATTTGTCCATTTAACATAGGTTTCCAAATTTCTTGGCATATAGTTCTTCATAGTAGTGTCTTACAATCCTTTGTATTTCTGTGGTATCAGTTGTCATCTCTCCTCTTTTATTTCTCATTGTGTTTATTTGGGTCCTCTCTCTTTTTTTAAATGATAAGTCTGCTTAAAGTCTTGTCAATTTTGTTTATCTTGTCAAAGAACCAGCTCCTAGATTTATTGATCATAAGGATTGTGTTTTTAGTCTCTACATCATTTAATTCTGCTCTAATCTTGGTTCCATTTTCTTTCTTCTACTTGTTCTGGGCTGCCTTTGTTGTTGTTCCTCAAGTTCTTGTAGGTTTAGGGTTAGGTTGTTTATTTTAAATGTTTCTATCTTTTTTTAGATAGCCCTGTATTGCTATAAAGTTCCTTATCAAGACTTTCCTTGCTGTGTCCCATAAGTTTCAAATTGTTGTGAGTTCATTATCATTTGTTTCCAGAAACTTTTTGATTTCTTCCTTAATGTTGTTCTCAACCCATTCATTGCTTAATATCATGCTATTCAAGTCCCATGTGTTTGAACATTTTGGGTTTTTTTTCCTTGGGTTTGGTTTCTGGTTTGAGTCTGTGTGGTCAGAGAAAATGCTTGATATGGTTTCAATTTTCTTGAATTTGTTGAGGCTTGTTTTGTGTCCTCTCATGTGGTCTATTTTTGAAAATGTTCCATGTGCATTTGAAAAGAATGTGTATTTTGCTTCTTTGGGATGAAAGGCTCTCTCTATATAAGTGAAGTCCATTTGATCCAGGGCATCATTCAATGTCACAATATCTTTGTTGATATTTTGTTTGGAAGGTCTAGCCATTGTTGGCAATGGGATTTTAAAATCCCCTGCTATATTTGTGTTGTTGTCAATATCTTTCTTGAAGTCCTCCGAGATTTTCTTTATGTATTTGGGTGCTCCTATGTTGGGTGCGTATATATTTACAATGTTTATGTCTTCTTTGTGGATTCTTCCCTTGAGTATTATGAGGTGGCCTTCTGGGTCTCTTTTTATGGCCCCTTTTTTTGAAGTCTTTTTGTCTAAAATGAGTATTGCTATCCCAGCTTTTTTTTTTTTCCTGTCCATTTGCTTGGAATATTTGTTTCTAGCCCTTCACTTTCAGTCTGTGTAGGTCTTTTGTTCTCAGGTGGGTCTCCTGTAGTCAGCATATGTGTGCACCATGATTTCTTATCCATTTAGCTATTCTATGTCTTTTGATTGGGGCATTTAATCCATTTACATTTAAGGTTATTATTGATAGGTACTTATTCATTGCCATTTTTTGTACCTATGTTCCTCTCTCTCTCTCTCTCACTGCTTTTCTTCTTGTTCTTAAAGCATACCCTTTGGCATCTCTTGCAGAGCTGGTTTGGAGGAGGTATATTCTTTCAGGCTTCTTTTGTCTGGGAAGCTCCTTATTTGGCCTTCCTTTTTTTTTTTTTTAAAGATTTAATTTTATTTATTTTTAGAGAGGGAAGGGAGGGAGAAAGAGAGAGAGAGAGAGAAACATCAATGTGTGGCCACTGGGGGACATGGCCTGCAGCCCAGGCATGTGCCCTGACTGGGAATCGAACCTGCGATGCCTGGTTCGCAGCCCACACTCAATTCACTGAGCTATACCCGCCAGGGCTGGCCTTCCATTTTAATTGAGAGCCCTGCTGGATAGATTAGTCTCAGTTACAGACCCTTGGTTTTCATTACTTGGGATATTTCTTGCCATTCCTTTCTGGCTGGGAGTGTTTCCATTGAGAATTCAGCTGCTAATCTTATTGGGGTTCCCTTGTATGTTACTTCCTATTTCTCCCTTGCTGCCTTTAAGATTCTCTCTTTGTCTTGGAATTTTGCCTTTTTAATTATGATTTGTCTTGATGTGGGCCTCTTTGTGTTCCTCTTGACTGGGACTTTCTGTGTTTCCTGGATTTGTGTGACTTTTTCTCTCATGCAGTTAGGGAAGTTTTCCATCATTACTTTTTGAAACAACAGTTTCAAAGGTTTTCTATACCTTGCTTTTCTTCTTCTCTTTCTGGTATCCTTACTATACAGATATTATTACATTTCATATTGTCTCGCATTTCCCTTAATCTCTCTTCATTCTTTCTGAGCCTGTTTTCCTTTTCTTGCTCTTTCTGGGTGTTTTTCTCTACCTTGTCCTCCAGTTGCTGATCCAGTCCTCTGCTTCTTCTAGCCTGCTTTTGATTTTTCTACTGTGTTCTTCAATTCAGAAATTGAACTCTTCATTTCCTCTTGGCCCTTGTTAATAGTTTATATTTCCTTTTACATATTGATATAATTTGCAGTGAGTTCATGGTAGTTTCCCTGTAATTTTTGGTATTTTTCTGTGAGCTCATTGAGCTTCATGATAACCATTGCTTTGAACTCAATATATGATCGTTGACTTACCTCTATTTCACTAAGCATTCTTTCTGAGGCTTCCTCCTTTACTTTCATTTAGGGATTGTTTCTTTGTGTTTCCATTGTTTGTGAGACTCTTCTTGTTAGCCTCAACTTCTTAAATTGATCTATTCTGACTCCCTGGGTTTTTGGTATGAACTTCTATGGTAGAAGAACTGTGAGATTCAGTGATGCAGTCTCCTTGATGTCCTGAGCTCACTGGTCTTGGGCTGTCATATATTTTGGCTCTGTGTATGTCTTTGGGTTTTGATTGTTGTTGGGTCTTTCTTCGGTGGGTCTTTCCCTCCAGCTAGTTAATTGAGGGTCACTCCATCCACCATAGCTTTTTATATGTCTCTGGACCCTCTGTATGTCCTCTTTTGAAAAGTGTCTGTTCAAGTCCTTTGCCGACTCTTTTTTAAAACAGTATTTAAAATTTTTTTAAAATTTATTTTAGAGAGAGGATAAGGGAAGGAAAAAGAGAGGGAAAGAACTACAGTGTGTGGTTGCCTGTTACACACCCCACACTGGGGACCTGGCCTGCAACACAGGCATGTGCCCTGACTGGGATTCGAACTGCAGCCCTTTGGTTCTCAGCCGGCACTCAATCCAATGAGCTACACCAGCCAGAGCTGCACATTTTTTAACTGGATTGTTTGTCTTCCTGGTGTGGAGTCAGGTGAGTTTTTTATATATTTTGGAGATCAAACCCTTGTCCAAGGTGGCATTGACAAATATATTTTCCCATACAGTTGGTTCCCCTTTCATTTTGCTGATTTTTTTTAGCCATGTGGAAGCTTTTTAATTTGATGTAGTTCCCTTTTCATTTAGAAGATGGTTTCTTTAGCTGTGTAGAAACATTTTAATTGGATATAGTCCCTTTGTTTATTTTTTCCTTTATTTCTCTTGCACTAAGAGATGTTTTAATTTTTTTTATTTTTAAAGATTTTATTTTTTAGAGAGGAGAAAGGAGGAAAAAAGAGAGGGAACGAAACAACAATGTGTGGTTGCCTCTCATGTGTGCCCCCCCCCCTCCACACTCTGGCCATAGCCCACAACCAAGGCATGTGCCCTGACTGGAAATCAAACCAGTGATTCTTTGCTTCCCAGTCTGGTGCTCCATTCACTGAGCCACACCAGCCAGGACTATGCTAGGAGATATTATCAGCAAAAATATTGCTATGTGAGATACCTGAAATTTTACTGCCTAAGTTTTCTGCTAGGATTTGTGTAGTATCACAACTTATATTTAAATCTTTTATCTCTTTTGAGTTTTTTTCTCCTGTATGGTGTAGGCTGGTATTCTAGTTTCATTTTCTTGCATGTACCATTCTATTTCTCCCAACATCACTCATTGAAGAGACTATTTTTACTCCATTGTATGCTCATGCCCCCTTTGTCAATTATTAATTGACCATACAGTTATAGGTTTATTTCTGGGCTCTATTCTATTCCATTGATCTATGTGTCTGTTCCTATGCCAGTACAAGACTGTTTTAATTACAGTGGCCTTGTAGTACAGTTTGCTATAAGGTATTGTGATCCCTCCAACTTTGTACTTCTCAAGATTTACTGAGTCTGTTCAGGGTCTTTTTGGTTTCATATTAATTTTTGGAATATTTGTTCTAGATCTGTGAACATTCCATTGGTATTTTTATAGGAATTGCATTGGATCTGTAGACTGTTTTGGGTAGTATGGACATTTTAATGATGTTAATTCTTCCAATCTGTGGACATGATATATTTTTTCATTCATTCATATCTTCTTCAATTTCTTTCTTTAGTCTTCTATAGTTTTTTGTAGTACAGATATTTTATGTCCTTGGTTAGATTTATGTAGGTACTATATTTTTGTTGTTGTGTTTATTGTTGATATAGTAAATGGTATTCTTTTTTTAATTCTTTATTTTATTGATTATGCTATTACAGTTGTCCCATTTTACCCCTTCACTCCCCTCCACCCTACCCACCCCCTCCCACCCATATTCCCCCCTTTAGTTCATGTCCATGTGTCATAAGTTCTTTAGTGTCTACATGTCCCATACTATTCTTGCCCTCCCCCTGTCTATTTTCCACCTATAGTCTATGCTACCTATTCTCTATATCTTTTCCCCGTCTCTCCTCCTCCCACTTCCCTGTTGCTAACCCCCCATTTGATGTCTTTTTTTTTTTTTT
>PVIA01016510.1:0-18619 GCA_004024845.1 Tonatia bakeri | reverse complement strand
GCGCCTGCCAGCCAGCACCTCTTCCCACCGGGAACCCTCGACCCCACTTCGCAGGCCTCCCGACTCCACTGCTCCTTACCGGTCTGGATGTACTGAAGCCCGACTTCTGTTCAATTAATTTCTCTCTGTTCTGGTTGATTCTTGTTTCTCAATCTTTATTGTCTTCAGTCTTGGTTGCGCGAGGAAGCACAATGCGACTGCCTATGCCTCCATCTTGGCCGGAACTCCCTGTTTAAAACTCTTAAAAAATTGTTTTATTTATTTATTTGTTTTAAGAGAGAGAGAGGATGGAAGGAGAAATGAGGCGGAGATAAACATCGATACGAGAGATACATTGACCAATTGCCTCTCACACACCACCAACTGGGCACCTGGCCAGCAACCCAGGCATGGGCCCTTGACTGGGAATCAAACCAGTGATCTTTTGGTTCTCAGGTTGGCACTCAATCCACTGAGCCACACCAGCCTGGGCTGTTTCAGACCTTTTTTATGATGTTGAGGCACTGTCTGATGTGTTTGAAAATCTTTCTGACTTGCATGAGACTCTTCATGACTTGTGTGAGGCCCTTCGTGATAAAATGTTTGAGACCCCTATGTGTTTATTTGAAACTCTTCCTGACAAGTTTCTGACTATTAAACTGTTGCTCTGAGTTTGAGATACTTTCTGACCTATTTGAAACTCTTCCTAACTATTCTGAAACTGTTTCTGACTTGTTTGTGATGATTTACGATGAGTTTGAGACATTTTCTCTCTAGCTGTGACCCTTCTGACGTGTCTGAGACTCTTTATGACAGATTTGATAGTGCTCCTAATGTATTTGAGAACCTTTCTAATTTGCCTGCCTGTTTAGGATGACTAGAGACATATTTGAAACTGGGCCTGATTAATTTGAGACCCTGCCCTACTGTTTCACATCCTTCCTGACTTGTTTGAGTCTCCTACTGTGTTAGATATTCCTCCCAACTATTTGATTCTCTTCTTGATTGGGTAAGATGACTCCTGGTATATTTGAGACCCTTCCTAACTTATTGCTATCCTTCCTAACTATTTAAGACCCTTTCTCATATTTTAAAGACCCTACTTACTTTCTGAGACCCTTTTAAACAGATTTGAGACGTTTCCTGATTATTTGATACCTTTCCTTGAGGTTTGAGGCCCTTTGTGATATATTTAAGATGTTCACCTCAGTTTGGAGCCCTTACTAGCATATTTTGAAATCTTCCTATGTTACGATTATTACCAACTTGTCTGAGATGATCTCTGATGTATTTGAGACACTTCGTTTTTCTTTAAGAGCATTCATAATATGTTTTCAACACCCCCTGATGTTTTGGAACCCTTCCTATATGATTGAGACCCTTCTTGTTTTATCTATGACCCTTCATAAAGGAATTAAAACCCTTCCTTGTCATATGATCCTGCAATATCACTCCCAGGTATTTACTCCAAGAGAAATGAAAATTGTTTACACAAAACTTGTGATCAAATGTCCATTGTGGCATTAGTTGTATGATAGCCAAAAGGTTGAAACAACACAAATATTCATCAACTGGTGAACAGGTAAATAAAATGTGATATACCCATACAATAGAATATTATTCATCCATAAAAGGAATGAATTACTGATATATACTACAGCATGGATTGATCTTGAAAAACATTTTACTAAGGGGAAAATACCAGACAAAAAGGCCGCATGTTATGAGATTCCATTTATGTGAAATGTTACAATTGGCAAATCCACAGAGGCAGAAAGTAGACTAGTTATTGCCACTGGCTGGTGGTGGGAGGGAATGATGAATCATATTAAACAAAATACACTATAAGCCCTGTCCAGGTAGCTCAGTTGGTTAGAGTAGTATCCCCATACACCACAGTTATGGGTTCAATCCCCGGTCAGGGCACATACAAAAAGTGACTAATGAATGCATAAATAAGTGGAACAATGAATCAATGTTTCTCTCTCTCTCTCTCCCTCTCCCTTCCTCTCTCTCAAATCAATCAATCAATAAAAAAAATTAAAACAGACTGTAAAACAAAAATGTAACTAGAAGTCAAAAGGTATGTTTTATAATGATAAAAGGGTTAATACATCTAGAATATATAATAATTGTTAGCATATATGCACCTAAAAACCCCAAAATACATGAAGCAGAAATTGACAAACATTAAGGAAGAAATAGATAAGTCAACAATAATAGCTGAAGTCCTTAATAGCCCCCATTCAATAATGGATAAAACAGCCCTGGCTGGTGTGGGTCAGTGGATTGAGCACCAGCCTGTGAACCAAAGGGTCATCTGGTCGATTCCCAGTCAGGGCACATGCCTGGGTTGCAGGCCAAGTCCCTGGTGGGGGGCACGTAAGAGACAACCACAGACTAATGTTTCTCTCCCTCTCTTTCTCCCTCCCTTCCCCTCTCTCTAAAAATAAATAAATAAAATCTTTTTAAAATTTTTAAAAAGACAAAAATGTAATTTTAAAAAATGGATAAGACAATTAGGCACAAATTCTAACTGGAAGAAGACCAAGAAGGAAATAAAAGGTTTGAACAGCACTATAAACCAATTAGACTAAACAGACACCCATAGAAGACTCCACCCAACAATAGCAGAATATAAATCCTTCTCAAGTGCACATGAAACGTTCTCCAAATTAGGCCATATGTTAGGCCATAAAACAAACCTCAATTTAAAAAGATGGAATGTTTTAAAAGGATTGTAATAATAGAAAGTATGTTCTCTAACCACAGTAGAATAATATTAGAAATCAATAAGTGAAAGAAATTTGGAAAACTCACAAATAAGAGAAAATTAAACAACATGCTCCTAAATAACTAATGCATCAGAGAGTAAATCAAAAAGTAAATTAGAGAATACTTTCAGTTGAATGAAAATCAAAGTACAGCATACCAAAACTTATGACATGTTTGGCAACATTCCCAATGAATTTTTTCCTACCTGACTTTTTGAGACCTTTTCTGACATAGTAGAGACTTTCTGTATGTGTGAGACTCATTCTGTGGGTAGTCATACACTGCATAATGACATTTCAGTAAACAACAGACTGCATATACAATGAGGGTCCCTTAAGATTATAATGGAGCTGAAAATTCATATCACTTAATGACTTTGTAGCCAGGCTAACTTTGTAGCACAATGCATTACACAAATACACTGCTTACCATTATGTTACAGTTGCCTGCAGTATTCAGTATAGTAACATACTGTACAGGTTTGTAGCCTAGGAACTGTAGAGGAACTGCTGCATTCATCATGAAGTTCCGTGAGTTTTCACAGTTCAAACTTTGCCAGCATTTTTACTTTACTAAGAAAAACATCATCGAACTGATAAATAGATTGACAAATCTTTTCTATGTCTTTTCTAATGCTGTCTGGAGTCAATTTATTGACCACTTCTTTTAAATCATTTGTCTGCACCTCTATTAATGACTTCCATTGTCTTTTTCCAAATTTGGCAGTCCTCTTGGTCCTGAGTGTGAGTTTTTCCAAGTCTGTTGAATTTTTTAGTAAAACCAACACAGAATAGATGAAACAAATAATGCTCAGTAGTCTTAAGATTGACAATGGCTTCCATCATGGGCCACCATTTTTTGACCATCGAGCACATTTTGTCACAGGGTATGAACATGCCATGGAACTTAGTAAAGCAGTTTTTGCTCTTAACATCCTCAGTAGTTAGCTTAGATTTTCTAAATACATCTTCACCATTCTGCAGATCAGCAAGGCTCACTTCAAAAACATGACCCCTGAAGCCATCAGGTACAATTTTGGTTCCTTCAGTTCTTGTGACTACTGTTTTTCCAATATTTCTTATATTGAACATAGCTGGTGTGTCCACATGACACCAGTCTTTCTTAGAAATTGGACCTACCCCTTTCTTCTTGGTTCCCTTTTCGTTGCCTTTGATAAGGCACTTGTTCTTGCCAAAACCCATTGTGCTGGTCAGAGCCCTTCTTTTTTGAGACTCTTTTTTACTTTTCCATCCTGACATATTTGTGACCCTTCCCTACCTATTTGTGATTCTTCCTGACTTGTTTGACCCACTTACTGACAAATGTGTGTCTTCCTGAGCTGTTTGAGATCCATCCTTATATAGATAAGGACATTGAGACTTTTTCTGACACCTTTAAGACCCTTTCTGTTTTGTTCAGGACTCTTTCTGATGACATTGAGAGCCTTCCTGACTTTTTTGAGACACTTTCTGGTATGTTTGCAATGCTTTTTAATGTGTAGTTAAGATCCTTTGTGGTGAATTGGTTGCTGGTACAGTCTTAAGAGGAGGTGAAAAGACCATTAACCTCAGACTTACAAGGACCTTTCTTCAAGCATCTAGTCAAGAAATGTCTGTGACTATATTATCCAGAAAAATACATCAGTGCTCTTTCCAACCCTCAAGGACAAACAGAAAATGGAGAATTGTGTTGATCATTTTCTTAGTCTTTTAATACAAAATTCCACTTAAGTGTTAGTGTTTTTCACTAGAATATAATTTTAGTTGTTGTCTCGGGTAGCCAAAATAATAATGATTTATATGATAGAAAGCAATTCACTTCTCCCTCATGTTAACATCTGTGCATATGTAGTCCAGGACTGCTTTGTCAGCACCATTGTGGTTCCCAGGCTCCTCTGTCTTATGGCATTGCCATGCCTGGGTAAAGCTTTGTGCACATGGTCCAAGATGGCTCATTAGCACATCCCTCTTCCAGCCAACAAGAAAGAGGAAGAGCAATGGAGTAGCAAACACTACCCTTTTAAGATCATGGCCTACAAGTTGCACATATCAGTCCTGCTCATGTATGGTTGACCAGAATACAGCCACATGACCATACGTAGCTATAAAGGAAGCTGGGCAAGGTAGTCTCTCTCCTGGGAAACCATTTTACCTTCTTAACTTCAGGGTTTCTATTACTACAAAAAAAAAGTAGACAAAAAGAGTACTGGGGGGAAATTAGCAATCTATGCACAACCTCCATTTTGAAACTTGGAAAGTTTTTATTTGGACAAGAAAAAAAACTCCACTCTGCCAAGAGAAATAAATGGAATTTTCTCCTCTTTTATCTCCTTTAGCTTAGTAACTCCCACAGAAGAATAGTTTTTAATTCTAAGCAATGAAAGCCAAAAAGGGAAAGAAAAGGTTGCTGAAAACTGATTTATTTGTAATAAAAAATGCCTTGGGCTCTTACACTGGTATCTAAAGACCAACCTGAACTTTGTAATTGAGCACTTGTGCATGCAAAAGTACAAAACATTTTGAGATGCAGGGTAGTGTTAGATCATCATCTAGACGATAAATGACTTATACATTTTAGATACCTAGAAATCACATGGGTCAGTAACAAATAATATACCAAGTCTCAGTGAGAAAAAAATTATCCAAACATTGTATCTGTGAATCCAATATAAAGCCTAATAATGATTTGGAGAATTGGATTAAGATGCAAGAAAGGCCCCTAGTGCTTATGTAAAACTAAATGAACATTATCTTGATTTTTTTTAATCATCTTGATTTTAAAAAGAATGATCAATGCCCTGGCTGGTGTAGCTCAGTGGATTGAGCACAGGCTGCGAACCAGGCATCGCAGGTTCGATTCCCAGTCAGGGCACATGCCTAGGTTGCAGGCCATGTCTCCCAGCAACCGCACATTGATGTTTCTCTCTCTCTCTCTCCCCCTCCCTTCCCTCTCTAAAAATAAATAAATAAAATCTTTTAAAAAATGATCAAATTAAGTTTAAATTGAAACAGTCTGCTCATGGGGGCCAATTAGAATTGAACTCCATAGTCAATGCCCTGTCTTTGGGTAAGACTTTGAGGTAAGACTCTCTTTTCAAATCCTGAATAAGTAGTGACTTTACACACTGGGCCCCAAGGTTGTGAAATATGGTCAATGTTCTGTTTTTGAAAGAGTTTGCTGAGGTGTTGGATTCCAGGGCACTTGAAGAAAGACAGAACATGGCAGAAAGAGAATTGTGGGGCTGGTTGTAGTTAGAGGTCAGAGGGTGAGTCAGAGTACCAGTGTGCTGCAGATCCTGTGGGTGGGGCATGGGCAGGGGCAGAATCAAGCTGGTCATTGCCATGAAGCCACAACAGAAATGTCTTCCAGGGTGGACCCAGGATCCTGAAGCCTGGAAATTAACTAGGTTAAAAGCTGTCAAGGTAACTTGACCATTGACCTTCATCAAGTACTTGTCATTGACCTTGGTCAACCTTTACAAACCTGGTAATCTACCAGCCAACTCCTCTGTGTACAGTGTGTTAAAGGCCTCACAGATGACATTTCAGCATTGTGCTCTCTGGGATGGATTTTAATGGGTTGGTTTGGGTTTTGTTTTTTTTATCTTATTGGGAAATGGGAGATGATGTGCAGTCCCTGTGAATTTGAATATGTGTGGACACAAATATGTCTTTGAGCACTTAGAATTTTATTTCATATTTAGTGAGAGAGTTCTTTTGGAGTCATATAGACATCTGTCTTTATCATATATCACCTTTGAATATACATTAAAAAGAAATATTATATCACAGGATAAATTGGTGAAAGTACTCCTGAGACTTCTTCACATTCAAAACCTGACTTTACATTATGCTAAGCGAAATAAGCCAGGCAGTGAAAGATAAATACCATATGATCTCACCTTTAACAGGAACCTAAACAACAAAACAAAGAAACAAGCAAAATATAGTCAAAGACACTGAAATAGAGGACAGGCAGAAAGTGACCAGAGGAGAGAGAAGAGGGAGTTTCAGGGGAAAGGGGGAAGGGTTTACAGGAAGAAAGTTAAAAGACACATGGATAAAAACTAGGGGGAGGGTGGTAATGGGAGGGAAGTTGGGAGGGAGGGATGGGTGGGCTGGATTGGGAGTAAAGAGGAGAAAACTGTACTTGAACAATGATTAAAATAAAATTAAAAAATAAAATAAAATAAAATAAAAAACCCTGACTTTACTGAATCAACTATTTTAAATTGAGGTATAGTATACATGCATTATAGTATGTGAAGTGCACCAGTCCTAAAACTGACTTTCACATATATGATATCTCTTATATAGGCAATCTAAACAAACAAACAAACAAACAAACTTGTAAAAGCAGAGAATAGAGTGGTGGTTACTGGGACCTGGGGGAAGAAGGAGGCAGAAGAACGGGAGAGATGTCTAAGGGTAAAAACTAGTAGATAATAAAGTCTAGAGATCTAAAATACAGTATAGCGATTATAGACAACAAAACTGTATTATAAACATTAAACTTGGTAAAAGTTAGATCTTAATTGTTCCCAACACTAGAAGAAACAATAATAATGTGATGCAATAGAGGTTTTAGCTAACACTATAATGGCAATCATATTGCAATATAAATGCATAAATCTATATGCTGTACACCTTAAATAGATGTATTTATAATATATACAGGGTCCAGCAGAAGTAAGGCCTGCTGGAGTGTGGTTGGTAGGGTAATAATATGGGTGTGATAATTTATACTTTTAATTTGAACATTTCACCTAAAATGTTATATGGAGTGTTTGAGAATGATATTGTTATGTTTCAGAATTACATGCTTATGCTTTTGTAATAAAAGATTTTATAATTAAAAAGTGGCATTATTTGTGCTAGATCCTGTATATTATATATATGTTCTGATAACCAAAGGTTTTACAGCACTTGGAACTCTGATATGTCATTGGTGAGAGTATAAATTGATACAACCACTTTGGAAAAGAGTTTTATTCTAATAAAGTTAAACCTATGCCTATTTTAAGACTCAGAAATACCCAAGAGAAATGCATGTATAAGAATATTCATAGCAGCACTGTACTAGTCAACATTAGAAACAACCCAAATGTCCATCTACAGGAGAATGGATAAATACATTGCTGGTATATTCATACAACAGAATAATACGCAGCCACAAAGAAAGAATAAATTCCTGACATACAATAATATGGATGAATATCACAGATATGATGATGAGTGAAAGAAGCCAAACACAAAGGAGTACAGACTGTATGATTCCATTTATATCAAGTTCATGAAGAGGCAAAACTAATAGATTGTGATAGAAGTCAAAATAATTACCTTTGGGGAAAGGGGCTGTTTTTAACAAACAAATAAATAATGTTCATTGTAAACAAATAATGCTGCCTGGACTTCTCTTCCTCCACATATCTGGATAACTAACTCTCTCACCTTTAAGTCTTTCTTCAAATGTCACCTTGTCAGGGAGGCTTACCCTGACCACCCTATTATAAATTGCAATCCACATTCTTCAACTCCTAATCCTTTTCATACTCCTTTTTTGCTTGTTCTATTATACCTCTCACTTTCTAAAATACTCTAGAATTTCCTTATTAGTATATTTTTTGCTTACTACCTGTGTTCCCTAATTTAAATGTAAGGTCAATTTTGCAAAGGGGCTTAGTGGGACACAAGGTTAGGAGTGTTTCAGTCAGGGTTCTCTAGAGAAACAGAACCAATAGGAGGATGGATGGATAGATAGATGATAGATAGATAGATAGATAGATAGATAGATAGATAGATAGATAGATAGATAATAGATAATAAGGAATTGCCTCACATGATTAAGGAGGCTGGCAAGTTCAAAATCTTCGAGGTGAGCTGGCAGGAGACTCAGGAGAGCCAATGATGCAGTTCCAATCCAAAAGCCAATAGGTTAGAGACCCAGCAGAGCCAATGGTACAATTCTAGTCTGAAGGCTATCTACTGTAGAACCAGGAATACCAATGTTGCAGTGAAGTCTGAAAGCTATCTGCTAGAGAATTCTTTCTTGCTCTGGGGAGGCTGATCTTTTTGTTCTATCAAGGCCTTCAGCTAATTGGATGAGGCCCACCCATACTGATAGGACAATCTGCTTTATTCAAAGTCTATCAGTTTCAATGTTAATCTCATTCAGAAACACCCTCACAGGAACAACCAGAATAACGTTTAATCAAATATCTTGGCAGTTCATAGCCCAGCCAGGTTGACACATACAGTTAACCATTATAGCAGGGGTGTCAAACTCATTTTCACCCGAGGGCCACATAAGCCTCGTGGTTGCTTTCAAAGGGCCAAATGTAATTTCAATTCCTTAACAGTTAAGGAGTAGTTACATTTATATGGTCCTAAAATTATTTTGACCCTTTGAAGGCAACCATGAGGCTGATGTGGCCCCCAGTGAAAATGAGTTTGACACCACTGCATTATAGGAAGGTAAGGGCTAGGAAGGACTTTGAATGCTAGTGTTTAGGTTTGGAAAACCAATAAAGGCTTAGAGGCCAGAGGATTGGAATGAGGCAGCCTAGAGGCAGCAAGATAATTTAGGAAACTACTGTGATAATCTAGGCATGAGGGAAAGCAGGATAATAACAATGATCCAGGACGGGAGGAAACAGAGATGAGTAGTATGGAACTCACAAGACTCAGCAATTGACCAGTCCTGGGGGATGAGGAAAAAAGTATGAAAGAAATGACTTTGTAAGTTTCAAACCTAGGAGGATGGTGAAGCCACTAAAAAATGGAGGTAACAGGAGAGGAAAGTTGCCTTCCTCCCTAGGTACTCCTCTGGTTGAGGAACTTGGGCCATGTTCAGGATATCAATTGATATGAGTAAACCACCCAAATATGGTGAAATAACAAATACAATACTTTATTTTGTCCACAAATCAGAGGATGACTGGACTCACATAGCAGTTCTCACTCTGCATCATAATGCATTATAATAGTTTTGTGTTGGTAACAGGAAATTAATTCTTCATAAGGAATTATTAAATGAATGATAAACTAAACAGTAATCAAATCTTTTCTGACACTGATTAATTCTAGATCCTACCTCATTGCCCTAAAAGAGAGGGAGAAAATTATCGACTGTTTGCACCTCTCCTGTGCCCAGAAAGTGTCCTGAGTTAGAGTATGAAATGGCTAACATGCTTCATAAGTAGAACTTGATTGAATTACCCATCTAGCTTTTTAATTAATTTTATATTTTCCTTTGATTGATTTTAGTTCTGTGTATGTGACATCTTCTTTTAGTTCACAATCACATCAAAATTACAGTTAAACTACACAACAACCATCATTCAAAACTGCCTGAAATTGAGTTGACTGGAAGACCTACAATTAGTGAATTTTTTAGAAGCCACATTGAGACTGGCAGAGACACAGAATGGGCTGGTCCCACCCCCACATGTGATAGATTAAAATTGGGAAGGATATCTCTGCTGTGGACGTCCCTCCTGAGGAGTGAGGGGGCCCAGCCCCACACCAGGCACCCCAACCCAGGGTTCCAGTGCCAGGAAAAAAGTTCCCATAACATCTGTCTGGATGTAAAAACCAGCAGGGATTGAGGCTGAGGGAGACAGAGGGTTCTGGAGTCCCAGGTAGTTCCTCTTTTTTTTTTTTTCATCCTCACCTGAGTACACTTTCCTTATTGCCTTTAGAGAGAGGGAGAAGCATTGATCAGCCACTGTACACGCCAGACCAGGGATCATAAGTGCTTAGACCAGGGGTCATATGTGCTCAGAGTGGGGATCAAACCCACAACTTAGGTATGCGCCCTGACCAGGAATTGAATGTGCAACCCTTCTGTCTCAGGATGACGCTCCAACCAACTGAGCTACACCAGCCAGGACTCAGACAGTTCCTCTTAAAGGGCCTCTGCACGGACTAACATGGACTCCCTCTGACCTCCAGCAGCTGGAAAGGCACCAGAAACCTACGAGGAGGAACTGAATTGTCCAGCATCAGGGCAAGAGCTAGGGAGGCAGCTCTCTTCTAGATGGAAGTTCTAGTAGAGGCCATTGTTCCTTTGATGGGCCCTCCCCCACAGAGCCACCAGGCCTGCACCATATCTGACACTCCGTCAGCCTGGCTCACTGTTCGCCCCACCCTGGTAATTCCCTGAGGCCCTGCCCCACCCAACTTTCAGGCCCACCCAAGCTTGTTCCATTGGCTTTTCCATAGGAAAGGCCTGTCTTAGCTAATGTTTAGATTTTCCTAAAATCTCTCAAACAAGCAGCATCTGGCCTCAGTGAGCCCCATATCTCCAGGCCCAGCACTAGCAGCAGCCAGACTTGGTTCACAGCTTGACCTTACCTGGGCACCTCCAAGCCCAGCACAAGTAGCAGACATCTGCAGACCATTATGTAGCTCATGCCTGGGAGGGGCCAGGGGACAGGCAGAACGCGAGTGGTAGCTGACCTTGGACTACACCTCCCAGGATCCCCCAGAGCCAGTGCACCCAGAGGATAGCTTCAGACCCTATCGAAGCACCACCATTTAACCAGCTCCCCAAGTGACACACTCAAAGGGCAGATTCAGCGGGCACCAGAGCCCTGCTAAAGTAAATCCTGCCCTGTGGGGTAGGTCCCCACACAGCTGATCCTCCACAGTGGTCAGAGGTTAGTTGTTAGTAGTCACAGCCAGTCCTTGCAGCTGATTGGCCTGAGGATAATCCTTCCCATTGAGGTACCTACAGCAATCAAGGCTCAACTACAAGAGGAGGGTATACACAGCCCACGCAAGGGGTGCACCCTGAGCGCCTAGCTTGGGTGATGAGGAAGGCTGTGCCACTGGACCCTACAGGACACCTACGACATTAGGCCATGCTACCAAGACAGGGGGGTCATAGTAGCTCTACCTAATACATAGAAACAAACACAAGGAGGCTGCCAAAATGAGCAGGCAAAGAAACATGGCCCAAATGAAAGAACAGACCAACACTCAAGAAAAAGAACTAAACAAAATGGAGACAAGCAATCTCCTAGATACATATTTCAAAACACTGGTTATAAGGATGCTCAATGAACTTAGTGAGAACCTCACCAGCATAAAAAAGGACCGAATTTTTATCCACCAGACATAGATGTGGGACCTGCCCATTCTGCATCTCCGCCCCCCCTACCAGTCTGGATGCATGTGGTTGCTTTAATTCTGTAGTTGTCAGATTTCCATTCAACCTGATTTTTGATGATTCTGAGTGATGGCTGTTCTATAATTTAGTTATAATTTTGATGTGGTTATGTGAGGAGGCAAGCCGTGTTTACCTATGCTACCATCTTGACCAAAAGTCAGAAAGCTACTCTGAATTGTATGAGTTCTTAACATACATTGGATATTAACTCCCTCAGATATATGATTTGCAAATATTTTCTCCCATTCTACAGGTTGCCTTTTCATTTTATTGATTGTTTCTTTTGTTCTGTAGCAGGGTTTAGGTTGCTGTAGTTTCACTTGTGTATTTTTTATTTTGTTGCTTGCTCTTTTGATGTCATATCCATGAAATCTCTACTAAGACCAATGTTGAGATTTTTCCCTGTGTTTTCTTCTAGGAGTTTTACAATTTCAGGTCTTATGTTTAAGTTTTTAATGCATTTCAAGTTAATTTTTGTGAGTGGGATAAGATAGAGATCTAATTTCATTCTTCTGCATGTGATTATCCAGTTTTCCCTGCACCATTTATTGAAGACACTATGATTTCCCCATTGAGTATTCCTGACACCTTTGTTAAATATTAGTTGACCATATATGTGAGAGTTTATTTATGGGCACTTTATTCTGTTCCATTTGTCTGTGTGTCTGCTTTTATCCCTGTACTATGTTGTTTTGGTTACTATATCTTTGTAGTATAGTTTGAAATCAGGATGTGTGATGCCTCCAACTTTGTTCTTCTTTCTCAGGATTGCTTTGGTTATTCAGGGTCTTTTGTGGCCCCATATAAATTCTAAATTTTTTTATTAAGTCTTAGAGAGAGAGAGGAAGGGAGAAGGGAGGAAGGGAGAGAGAAACATCAAGTTGTCATTCCACTTATTTATGCATTCATTGGTTGATTCTTGTATATTCCCTGACCAGGGATCAAACGTGCAACTTTGGCATATCAGGACGACAGTCTAACTGATGGATTTAACTGGCCAGGGCTTCCATACAAATTTTAGTGGGGGGGGTGTTCTATTTCTGTGAAAAAAAAATGTCATTAGATTTTGGTAGAGATTGCACTGACCTTCTGGAAAGGTGCTAGCCATTCTTCACCACACGGGGACTTCCCACTGATATTTCTTTATGGACCCTGACATCCTGCCATGTTCCTTGGAACTTCTGCTACGTCCATTGACCTCCTCCTGTCTTCTCTTTCCTCTGTACCTAAGCTCTTCTCCTCCTCAATCTAGTAGCCCTGAAAATTCCAAATGCCTCCTACTTTATTATTTAATCCCTCCCACATCCCAAGAAACCACTTACTCCTTAAAACATTTTTTCATTTGATTTCTAGAATACTACCTTCTCCTGATTTTCTTCCTTCCTTACTGGCCACCCCTCAGTCTGTCTTAACTGGCTCATTCTCCTCTTTCTAACTTCTAAACATTGAGATGTTCTAGGACTCAGACTTTAGACCTTTTTTCTATCTTTACTCAGTCCTGGATAATCTCATCCAGTCTAATGGCTTTAACAACAACCTTCTATCTACTAATGACTCTCAAATTTATATTTTCTGCCCTGACCTCTAGACTCATATTCCCAATTGACAGCTCAACATCCTTACTTGGATGCTTAATATGCATCTCAAACTTAATCTTTCCAAAACTAAATTTTGTATTACTCCCAAACTTGTTCCTTGCCTGGTGGTCTCCATCTCAATAAGTAGCAGTTCTATTCTTCCACTTGCTCTCGTCAACACTGTGGAGTCATCCTTAACTCTTCTCTTTCTATCACACCTCACATTTGATCTGGTAGCAGATCCTGTCAGCCCTGCCTTCAGAGTGCCTGCTGGCTCTGACTACTCTTCACCACCAACCTTCCCTGATTCTAGCATCCTGATAGTTTCCTTGATGGACCACTGCAATAGACCCTAACAGGTCTCTCTGCTTTCATTCTTGCTCATCTTTAATTTACCTTCCATGAGTATCTTTTCAATACGTAAGTCAGCAAAAGTGACACTTCAGTTCAAAACTTTTCACCTGACTTGTCCCACATCAACCTGCCTCTTACCTCAGCTACTACCCTCCTTGCTTTCTATGGTGCAGCCACACTGGCCTCCCTATTGTCTCTCGAATAAAGAAGTTCTTTCTCATCTTGGGGCCTATGTATTTGTTCTTTCTCGTCCTGCAATTTTCTGCCCCTAAATATTAGCATAGCCTCCTACCTCCATTCATTCATGTTGCTGAGTAAATGGCTCCTCCTCAAGAGGTCTTCCTTCACCAAATTATCTAAAAAGGCACCTGCATCATTCTCTGATCCTTGATACTGCTTTATTTTTCCTCAGATACTTAACTTGACATTTGATTTCATTGTCCACTTTTGTGTTGCCTCTCTCCTCAATTGGGAAGAAGTTGGTCTGTTTTATTTATTGCAATATTCTCATAATCTGGATAAGGGACTGACACAGAGAAGGAACTCCACACATTCTTGTTAACTCTTTGTTTACCTTATGTCCATCAAAGTGCCTCCCCCCAGTTAGACTGTATCATGAAGGTTCCTACAGGTGCTTTCTTCAATGCAAGACCTCTGAGATGAAGTTTGCTCACCTCTAGAATGCAAGAGCCTAACAGTTATACATTTATACATATTAGAAACACATCCTTCAGATAAAGTTACAGAAGTGGAATTACTAGGTCATAAGCCAAACTTCCAAATTACCCTCCAGAGAGGCCAACACTAATCCCTGTCCTATCAGTAGTGCTCTGTTACAGTGTGTTCTGGGTTTTTTTTTTTTAAGGATTTTTTTTAAAGATTTTATTTATTTATTTTTAGAGAGGGAAGGGAAGGAGAGAGAGAGAGAGAGAAACATCAATGTGCGGTTGCTGGGAGACATGGCCTGCAACCTAGGCATGTGCCCTGACTGGGAATCGGACCTGCGATGCCTGGTTCGCAGCCTGCGCTCAATCTACTGAGCTACACCAGCCAGGGCTTGTTCTGGGTTTTCAGGCAAATGATGATGATGATGATGATGATGATGATGATGATGATGATGATGATGATGATGATGATGATATCCCCCTTATTCTTTGTTAACTAGAAAATAAACAGGCATCAGTAGAGGGAGGGAAACTTCTGGTGGTTATTGTGCCACTGATGAAGGTCTATGAAGCATGCTGACTTTTGGGAGTAAAGATATTCTCTGGCAGCTTCCATGTCTGAAATTATGTCCTCACCAGCACCTTACAATTTTTCCCATGATGCCAAGTCATGTTCATTCATTAACTGATTCACTTCAATATTACTTTTCAGCATCTTTTGTTCTTAAGCTCTAAATAAACATTTGCCAAGCTGAAAAATATTCCTTGAAATAATGGGATTTACAATCATCATGGCATTTAGCAGTTTATAAAGTGCTTTTACTTCCATTATCTAATTTGGATTATACAAATGCCAACTGAGTACAATTCTGCCCATTTTACAGTTGAGGAAATAAGAGGCACAACAGGGAGGAATTTGCCCAGGGTTACACATTACATGTGAGTACATATAACATGTGAGTCAGAGCCACAATTAGGAATCTTATGAACTTCTCAGAAGATGCCACCCACTCTGGACAACAGTATCCTGTCAGGTCCACCAGCAACAAAACTAGGTTTATTTGGCCATCATAAAGAGGATGACACACTTATGCATTCTGAATTCTGAGCTGAGGGACATTAGAATGGAAGAGTAATTTGAAAATGGCTTTTTTTTGTGATGCCACTTTGTTTACCATGGTGGGTGTTGTCCTGTGGAAACTTGATTATGGCAAGGAACTATGTTTTCTAGAAGCCTCTCCTTTGTATGATTCTGAATTAGAGTTGGCCAAAAGAGGAACTTGTGTGAGAATTGTAATGCAGAAAGCAAGCAGTAGTCACTACTCCTGGTAGATTTCTCATCAGATAGAGTGATGGACAGAAACAGGGGTGCCCTGAAGATCCTAGCTTATCCAGCTCTCTCCTGCTCCACCTCCAGCTCTCATTTCCTACTGTTGGCTCTGCTAGCCAACAATGGCTTCAGGCCCACCACCAGGGGCATGGCTGTGGACCCACACAGGCAAGAGTTACACAGAGGCCACAGCTTCCTGTAAACTTCTCCATGAACTCCCCCTTTGCTGCTCCACTTGGGCAGCTGGATTCACCTGGCTTCTTGAACTTTCCCAAAAGCTCTGATTTGTCCAACTTCACAAATGCTTCCAGTAGTGGCTGTTGACTCTCTGATCTTCTGCTTCCCCCTTTCAGACATTCACTTCCCAAGTTCTTCCTACATTTGTGGAAGGTTTCATTCCTAGAATACTCATTGTGGCTCTGCTTTCCTGTCTAAATCCTGACTGATAATAATACTTTGCTTTACTTTAAAAGAAAAATAACATAAGAAAAGAAATATCCCAGATTGTAGGGAAGAATTCCACCTTCTACTGAGTATCTGTATCCCAGGTGATTGATTAATAGACTGTGGGTGTTGGGGGGTGGGTAGGAGAGGAAGAGAGATTATTAAAGGAACTAGAGGATGAATAATGTATACCTTACATGTAGACCAAGGTGGGGAAGGGGATGGGAATGGAAGAATTGAGAAGATACAACTTTATCTTGATTTTATAAGATCAGTAAATGGAAGAGGAGAAGGAAATGGAAGTGAAGTTATTTTTGCAGTCCAGAAATTTTCAATTAAGTTTTACCATAATTCCTTAAGATATAGTTAAAGAAAATAATCAGCCAAGTCTATATCCTCTAAGTAACTATCCTCTGTGAATCAAAAGAGAAGGGTGTGAGTCTTACCTAGGAAATACAGTTTTTAAACCATAAAGTGTACAATTACATGTGAATAGGAGGAAAGACAATTTAATTTCTAAGGCTTCTTTTTTTTATTTTTATTTATTGGTTTAGAGAGAGAGAGAGAGAGAGAAACATCTATTTGTTATTCCAGTTAGTTATGCATTCATTGATTGATTCTTGTATGTGCCCTAAAAGGAGATAGAACTTGCAAGCTTGGTGTATGGGAACAATGCTCTAACCAACTAAGCTTCCTGGCCAGGGCTTCAAGGATTCCTAAACATTATAAAACCCAAAAGGATAAGATCTTGGTATTGCTCAAGTGTATACTCAAGGCTTTAAGGCTAAATAAATAATTATGTCAAAGATCCTCTCCTTTCTCCCATCTATATTAGCTTCTCTCTTTGCAACAATCAGAGAAAGGAAGTTTTAAAACAGTTGTCTTTCTTTTGTTTTGGGTGGCAGCAAAAGTTATGCTCAGAAACTGAGTCTATCTTTACTGGCAATTTATTTATCACAGGTTTGCTGTGGTAATTATAATCATTACACAAGTCAGTGGTACACAGGATATCTCTTAATAGCCAGATAAAGAAATGACATACTCCCGTCAAATGGCTGATTAATTATACTATTGTTCCAGGCAAGGGAAGATGAGAGAAATAAAGTCCAAATTTAATATGAGGTATACCTTTTTTAAAATATTATTTAATTACATTTATTGGGATAATGTCGGCTAATAACATTATACAAATTTCAGGTGTACAACTTTGTAATACATCTATATACTCCATTGTGTGATCACCACGGGAAATCTAGTCACCGTATATTTGGCTCCCTTTACCCTCTATGCCCTCCTCCCACCCTCTCTTTCCCTCTGGTAACCACCATTCTGCTTGTCTATCTATGACTTTGTTTGTTTTTATTTGTTAATTTATTACTTTTTGTTTTATATCCCACATATGAGTGAAATCATATGGTTTTTGTACTTTTTCATCTGACTTATTTCACTTAGCACAATACTCTCAAGATTAATTTGTGTTGTAGCAAATGGCAACATTTCATCACTTTGTGGCAGACTAGTATTCCAGTGTATATATGTACCACTTCTTCTTTAAAGAGTTAATATCCAAATCATATAAAGAACTCACACGGGGACTTCCAGCCAAGATGGAGGCATAGGTAGTCGCACTGTGCCTCATCGCGCAACAAAACTAAGAACAACAAAAATTGAGAAACAAAAAACAACCAGAATGAAGAGAAATGAACTGAATGGAAGTCTGATAACCATTCATCCAGACCAGTAAGGAGCGGCGGAGTCAGAGGCCTGCGGAGAGGGCTCGAGGGGTCCCGGCTGGAAAAAGCGGTGACTGGCAGACGCGGGCACGCAGGGCGCAGACGGCAGTTGGCGAACTGCAGAAGTGCAGGGGCAGCTGGAGAACTGGTGGCAGATACTGGGTGCAGGAGGCAACGAGCAGACCCAGTGAGGCATGCAAAGCAGCTGGCTGGCCACAGCCACACATTCGCACGCAGACAAACTAAGCGAAAACGGGCAGCCACACAGACCGCGCAACCCAGGGACCCAGCGCCAGGAAACAAAGCCTAAGAGCACCGACTGAAAACACCTGTGGGGGTTGAGGCCGGGAGATTCTCTCAGCCTCCCAGGAAACTTCTTGGGGAAACCCACAGAGTCTGAGAATGTACACAAGCCTACCCGCCAAGGAGCCAGCATCAGAAGGGCCCAGTTTGCTGTGGGAAGCGGCAAAGGGGACTGAAGTCCTAGAGAGAGCGGAGCAGGTGCCATTGTTCCCTCTCAGACTCCACCCCCACATACAACGTCACAACCCAGCGACTGGGGTGCCCTGCCCTGGTGAACACCTAAGGCTC
>PVIA01016509.1:0-18618 GCA_004024845.1 Tonatia bakeri | reverse complement strand
CTCCTCCAAGGACAAGGAAGCAGCACAATGAACTTGTCCTTTGAATGTAAACCAGACCAGCTGCCCTGTGGGCAGTTTTCTGCTGCATGTGGCAGGAATATGACTGCATTCTGAATTTGAAGTCCTCATGTTATTAAGAGACAAAAGATATGCCAGTATGTCACAGAGCTTGTTTCCTCACCAAACAGCCAGAGCCTCCTGTAAGTGCGTGAGAAGCATGGAAGAGCATTCTCAGGACAAACCTATTTGTTCTTGTTGCCTTTCACTGCGCATCACATTGCACAGGACAGAGCCTATTTATGGGTTCTAGTTTACGTCATTCTCAAGGTCAAATCCAGATTCTTCTAAAGAAGCTCTGCTCTTCTCCACGGGAAGCTAATGGTGGGCCTGGTTGCTCGGGCCCTGTCCAAGACATTATCCTCCAAGTTTTAACTCCCAGCTGGGGCTGTGATGGTTGTTGGGGCCACATGTTCACACGGTCATGGCAGACAGGGTGTCTGGGTCAGCCTCCCCTTCCTGCCACGCCACCTCTGAGTGAGGCAGGTCAGTGAGAAGCTAGAAAAATTCCTTGACAGTAGAATGAGGAAAACAGAGAGAAAAGAGTTAAATGAACAGCTGAGCAATTAAAGCCAGATAAGAAATCACAAGTCCCTACCCTCCCTAACCAAAGCCACTTCGGAGCAGGTGGTTCACCTCTCCCCTCCCCAACCAGACACTGGGTAGCTTGAATCACCCTAGTCAGGGAGAGAGATAGCGGAGATCCAGTTTGTGCCATTAGTGCCAGTCAAACACCAAAATGAATAAAGTCAGAGGAATAAAAAAAATCCCAGTCAAATCCAGAGAAATACAAGACAGAGGTAAAGCTGAGCAGAGAATGACCCCACACCCCACTGTTCCTCACTCTGGAGCATCAGCATGTTACAGGACACAGCTGGGAAGCTGATGAGTGTTCTGACTGAGACCTCCCCAAAATTCCCTCCTGCAGAAAAACATAAATACCCTCAAGACTACAGACCCAGTGTGCACCCTTCCTCCTCCACCACCTTTCCTCAGGAGTGAAACTTTACATTCTTTCTCCAAAGCTCTGAAGTCCTCCTTGTGCCTAATTTTCAGGGAGCCAAAGCAGCCCCACCTGGGCTCCACACTGTTACCCTGACTTCCTTTGCTGAGTCTAGGTGGCCCAGTCTGGACTCACTGCTGTTACTGTGTTCCAGCTCCTATCTTAAGTCCTTCCTTTGTTTCACTGCCCCAAACTTTACTAAACGTGCTTTCAGAATCACCCGAACCTCTGTCTGGAGTTCTTTCCACACAAAGGCAACAAACCACATCTCGAGATGTGCCGGGTCAGACCTGCCTCAGCCCTGTCCTGGGCCATTGTTGATGACAAAGAAGTGCCTGACTTTCTGGGAACCCAAACTGCCCTCAACCATGGCTGAAGGTATGAGGGCATCTTCTGTAGCCCCAGAACGTGTTCACAGAGCAAGAGAACATAGGCACCCGTGAAGCTGAACCTGGACAGGCAAACACTAAGGTTACAGTCTGCTAGTGCGGCCACCCATCCCTGTTTTATTCTGTAAGTGTTACACACATAAATCATTTAACCTTAATGAGAAGTTTGGATTAGCCAGGGTTCTCCAGAGAAACACAGCCAATAGGATGTGTGTATCCATAGAGGGAGATTTGGTTTAAGGCATTGGCTCACACGACTATGAAGGCTGGCAGGTCCACCATCTGCAGGGTGGGCTTGCAGACTGGAGACCCAGGGCAGAGCTGCCATGGCTGTTGGCTGACAGGATGCCCTGGAGCTCAGGGAATGTCAGTCTTTCATTCTATTCCAGCCTGCAGATGATTGCAGGGGGCTGGCCACACTGTGGAGGGCAATCTGCACTGCTGATTCCAGTGCTACTAAAGTCAACGTTACACATTTAAATGTTCATTTCACTAAGAACACCCTCACAGAAACGCCCAGAAAATGTTTGAGCCACTATCCAGGCCCTGTGGCCCAATCAAGCTGACATAAAATTACCATCACAAACCCTATGATGACAGGTACCACTTTCATCCTCATGTCACAGATAAATGGAGGCAGAGAGATGGTGAGTGTTGTCCCCAAATTCTCACAGGAACTAAGTGGTGGACTTGGGATTCATCCTCTGGGAGCTGACCCCAGAGCCTGCCCTCCTGCCCACCCCCCAGGCCTCTGTGAGGAAAAGGACTCTCTGTCACTGCAAACAGGGAAAAGCAAATCCACCAGGGAGCATGCTGGGCTGCTGTGTCCCTGCTCTCCAGGGGCTCAGAAGAGGAATCTGAAACAGGGCATTATTTCTTACTATCAGACCCACTACAACTGCCTAAACCATGGGCTTCCAGTCTTCTGTGTGGGCCCAAAGTCATTATTTCCTTACATGCCCTGTGGCACCCACTGAACTCCAACAAGGCCTAATTGTGTCTTCCTGGTGGGATGCAGCCAGTTGCTGTTTTTGGGAGCTGTGTCCTGCCCCCTGGTGAGCATCTGTGCCAGCACTTTACACCAAAGCCTGACAGAAATGACAGCAGTGTCGGGACCAGGCCCATGCATCTCACAGGGTGGGACCCACTTCCTCCTGCCCCATATTAACCACTTCCCAGGGCAGCTGGCAGTGGGACTGTCCACTCCCTTCAGAGGAACCACCCCCCTCACCTCTGCCAGGAGGGGCAGGAGTGTCGGGACTGGGTCCCTTCAGCAAAGACTTTGACTCTTTGTTGTTCTGCACTAACAAAGTGGGCTGTGCAGGCCCAGACATCCCAGAAATACGGTGCCTGAGGGAAAGCCTGACTCTGAGGGTGGTGTGTGTGATGCTTGTTGGGGTGATGGGGTGTGGGTGTGTGTTTGTGTGCGTGTGGTGGCCAGGAGTGGATGTAGTGGACACCTCCTGAACGGCCAGCCCAGCCCTCCCTCCTCTTACAGGATAGCCCCCACTCCCTACACAGACTAAGTGGTAGCAGGAATAGCGATGTTTACACAGCTGACCCTTTTCCCCTAACCACAGAGAGGTCAGCAGGAGCCAGTTTCTGGGAATAACAGAGACAGCCAGCCTGCAACAGGAAAGAACACGAAGCAAACCAATGGGCGACGAGAAACCGGGATGATGGATAGAGACCACGGCCACCTGGAATGCCCCGCCTTCCATCACTGCTTCCTCTGAGTTGCCAAAGCCTCAACTCATCTGTGCCCTCAAGTTCCATGGACATTCTGCTTCCTCTTATTTGTCACCTTTTTTGCTTAAGCTGGTTCTGGTGCCTTTTCTGTTATTTGCAACCAAGGGTCCTAAAAACACACACCACCCTTGATCCCTTTTGGAATAAGGCAGGAACTTAGTGAACTGAATGCCTTTCCAGGGTCTATTAAATCTCTGCCCTTTTCCATCTGATGCAATGTATCCCGCTTGTGATGGTCACTTAGTTCTAGTGACCCTTCGTTATCAGAGCCCCAAACTTCATCTCAGTCAGGCACCATCAGAGCATGGCCTCCCTTGGACCTACTATCACAGGCGGGTGGACACTGTATGTCATGAAACTAAAAGTCAGAATGCTGGGGGACAGATTGAGAAATATGTGGGAAATGTTCGATTTAGACTGTGCCGTGTATTGACTTGTTGGACAACATAGAGGGGCAGCTCAAGAAACCACTAAGTTCCAATGGGAAGACAAGGAAGGGCTAGTGGGAAGGCCTGCTATTAGGAGAAACAAATGGGGCAGGACCGTTAAAGGACACACTCACAGTCATTGGTCAATAAAAGGCAGAGACAGGCCAGTTGGACAATCTCTCAGTCCTGCAGTCCAGGCTCAACTGATTATTTAATGACCGTGTACTTGTGATGGGGATTTCTCCATTGCCTTTGATCCCAGGGACACCACACCCTCTTCAGAACAGAGGCCTACTTTCAGAAAGTCATAGTCTGACCACGAGAGGGATTCCTTCCTTCCTCAAAAGCCAAAGGTCCTCTGTACCCCCTCTCTGGGCAGCTTCAGATCTTGGAAGTGCAAACCAGGGCTAGTGCACTGAGTGGTGTGGCCAAGTGCTTTGAGTATTCTCCAGTAACCAAAACGTCGCAAGGTCAATTCTCAGTCAGGGCCCATAACTAGGTTGCAGGTACATCCCCGGTCCAGTTGCAGGCATGTGCAAACCCCTGTCCAGGCACAGGATCTCTGGTCCCAGCAAGGATCCCAGTCTGGGTGTGTACACAGGCAACCAATTGATGCTTCTCTGGCATCGATGTTTTCTCTTACCTTCCTCTTTCTTTCAAAAAAAGCAAATGAAAATGCCCTTCGGTGAATGTGTGAGAGAAGAGCTTTATTGCTCTGGCTCCCATGGGACAATTTCCACACCACACGTTGTATTTGGATACAAACCTGGCAACACCCACAAAGCCTCTAGCCTCTGACTGGGCAGCAGCTTCACATACAATTAACAATTCCTCAGCCAATTAATCAATAAAGTGACCTACTAGTAGTCTCACTCCAACCTCCTCTCCATCCTGAGAAAGAAGAAACCTGCCAAGAAGGACTCCTAGTGGTTAAATGGGCTCAAATTTTAAAATAGTGCTCAGCCACCATCACATAACAGGGTGCTCTCACACAAACCCCACTTCAGGGAGAAGCAATAAAGAGACAGCCTCCCACTCTGATCTGCCCTCCTGCACTGTGCTCCTGTCACCTGAGCCAGCCCTGACTAAGGAGTTCCTGCAATCCTGTTTCAACCAATGTCACTTAAATATTCCCTGTTCAATCAAAGCCATTCTCTACATCCTCCAAACCCCCTCTATTACCATCTTCACAGACCAGTTAGAAGAGATACTTTTCAACCAATCAGAACAGTGCTTTTGGGACAAAAAAATACTAGGAGGATAGTGAATCCTCATTTGCATGAGCATGGACCAATCAAGGACTGACAAGGGGCACGACTTTCTGAAAGTCAGCTCCTCTTGTATCAGGGACGACTCAACCTCCCTTTCCCAAGAGGACTGAAGACTGTTTCCCTGGCTGAACTTGAACCAGCAAAGACATCTTGCCATCCCAGACCACACAGAGCACAGCTGTTACAGAACAGAGCCAAGGGGTAGATACGATATACTATTACCGAAAGGACCCCCACTAGGTTTACTATGCCTGCTATCTGAGGAAAACATCTTTCAATGCCAGAGATTTGAGAAAAGGAAAGGAATTATTTATTTAAATCTATACAGACTTAGAGTAGTGACTTAATATCTTCATTAAAATATTAAAGTCCTTTAAGATACCCACAGATGCATACAGTCCTTCCTTCTCCCTCTGTCGTAATCTGGGGTACCGTATCTCAGGAAAAGAAGTAGAAGTCCATGATTTGGGCTCATGGCACCATCAGCTGTGTCGCCGCCATGATCTCCAGCTAATTTAAAGCCATGTGACATCTCATGGCCCACCAGCAAGAGTCCTTTCACCCCTTTTCTTCCAGGCAAAGTCTCTCCTGTTTCCTAAGCCTTGTGGCAAAAGGGAGTACCCCAAAGCCACAGGGTCCCCAATCTGCCAAAGCCAAGTGGTTCTCCCATCTCATGGCTGCCAAGTCTGGGTTTAAATCCCTACGCCAATTTTCCTCTGCAGCCCCATTTTCGACTCCTCCTACAATCAGTTACACCTGCCAGTAATCTTACATCCTTCCAGCTTTACTGGGCTGCCATCATGGGTTTGGGCAGGTGTGGCCCCATGTCATGGAGCCAATCTTCTCTGAGCTCCCACACAGGTGCTGTAACTCGGGGGACCTGCCCCCCAGTCTGAGGGGTAAGTCCCTTTCTATCCCCCTGGCCCAGAGCATGGCCACAGCTATTTAGCATATCTAAGCAATGAGCCAAAGGCTATAGGTATGTTAAATGACTATGCCATGGATTAGCTGCAAAGTTGTTGCTGTACAAAACAGCCCTGCATGTTCTTGCTCCATGTGTCCCTTCCCCCAACTAACACCTGTGGGGGGTGGGGGGTAAGGACATCCTAAAATCTCCTGGACACCTTGAGTTCTGGACCCCATTTCAAATGCCCATTTGGGGTCCCCCCTCTTGGCTGCACCCTGTAACACTCCCACAATTGGCTACACTTGCCAGCACTCCCATATCCTCCCCGCTTTACTGGGCTGCCATCGTGAATCTGGGCAGGTGTGGCCCTATGTCATGGAGCCAATCTTCTCCAAGCTCCCACGCAGGTGCTGTAACTCGGGGGACCTGCCCCAAGTTACATCTTGGCGAGGAAGTTACTTCCATTCCCCTGGCTCAGAGCATGGCCACAGCTATTTAACATATCTATGTAACCAGTTAAAGGTTATAGATATGTTACATGACCACATCAGAGGTTAGCTGACAGGTTGTTGCTATGCAAAACAGCTCTCAATGGCCCTGCTCCATTTGTCCCTTCCCCCAACCCACACCTGTGAGGGTTGGGGGGGTGAGGACATCCTAATATTTCCTGAACACCTTGAGTTCTGGACCCCATTCCAAATCCCTATTTGGGGGCCCCCCTCTTGGCTGCACTCTGTTACACTTGTACCTGGGAATCAAAGCCAGCTTTACTGAAGACCCTCAGAAGATTCCTCACTTCCCACCTCCACCTGGCCTGCCACACTGGCCACCTGCTGCTCCATTTCTTCTTCTCCCCCACATTCTTTGTTTCCAGAAGGCCATGCCCCCTTTTATCCTCAGGTTTTCCCTCCTCCCCCACTGAAATCTGCCCCTTTTAACACTCAGGCCTTTGGGGGACACTGCACTTTCTGAGGCTTCCAAATTCATTAAGCACACTTACTTTCCATTTTCTTTTCTTTGAGCTTGTTGGTAAGGAGAATCCTTAAAGTAGAGGATTTCAAACCTGTCAGAGACAATAGAATGCCTTCTTGGATTCTAAAGAAAGCTTTAAAGAAATTCCTACAGAACAAAAAACTTTGGCCACTAGAACAAAACTTAACTTAATGCATCCTCCAGAAAACATATTTGAACTCATAATTTTTCTTTTGTTTTGTTTCATTGTGATGTCTCTGTATGTATATTACAGATAGGGTATATTTTGCCACCAGGTAGTATTGCCAACATATATTTGTAAATTCAAGTTTAGGTTGTAAAACAGCCCTATTTTGTTCCCTTAAAACAAATGAGTGCTCATACCAATTGAAGAAATCACAGAAACCAACATGATTGCTTTTCAAGTGCATGAGACCTAGAACTCATTTTTAATAATCAAAAACTAGCTTCAGGAAGCTGTTTTAACTAAGAAGGACATGCAACTGTCCAGTGTTCTGCAAACTTTGGGGCTAGCTGACCATATGGGAAAATAGAGTTTAGAGACCTTAGCGTGTCATTTTGAAAGGCTAGCAGCCATTTCTATTGGCACGAGGGGCCTATCCTGCAACCTGCATTCAGAGAGCAGCCTGCACTAAGCTGCCTGCCTCCTGGACTGAACTCCCTGCCTGCACTGTGTTCCTGCTGTCTGAGCCAGCCCTTGTAAAGCAGCTCCTGGATTCCTATTTCAGCCAATAGGACTGAAGCTTTCCCCATCCAGTCAGAGCTGCTACAGCTGTATCTTCCATTGGCCTTCCTTGGACCTTAGGTGTCACCAAGCAATCAGAGGTGACTCCATTCTGACAAACAGGACAGTCCTTTTGGACCAATCAAACTGTGGGGATCTGTAGGCCTCATTTGCTTGAAGACAAATCAGTCAGGGACCAGGGACAGGAAGTTTTGTCCATGTTGGTCACTTCCTGGAAGCTCTGGGAGCACATTGTGTATTTCCACCAGAGTGTGTTTGCCTGGTTGGAGGTCAAACAGCAGTGCCAGAGCAGAATGAGCAGACCACTGCAGGCCAGAGCAGACCTGCACAGAGAATAGCAATCAGGGACACATCGTATCTCTCTAGTTGGGGAGGACCAGGCCACAGAGCTACTTGGCTCATGACCTCCTCATAGGCATGTTGTTTTCACAGCTAAGCTGTATCACAATTAAGCTGTTTTCTTTTTAAATACTATATATATTCATTTTTAGAGAGAAAGAAAAGAAGGGATAGAGAGAGAAAAACATAAATGTGTGGTTGCCTCTCACATGCCCACTGGAGACCTGGTCTGCAACCCAGGCATGTGCGCTGACTGGGAATCAAACCAATAACCCTTTGGTCTGCAGGCCATAACTTCATCCACTGAGCCACACCAGCCAGGGCAAAACTGAGCTGTTTTGCACTGAATAAAGTTTCCTTCTCTGCACCTCAAATTGGGGATTCCTGTTGGCATTGAATTGGTGCCAGTGACCATTTGTTGGCACTAGGTTAAAACAGATGGGTTATTTCCAACATACAAACAAAAGAGACAAAAACTACCAAAAAGAAAGTTCATATGTGTCCACGGAGCAGTGGTGGTTCCAGGACGGCTGCGGCTCTGCCTGAGCTGAGCTCAGCATCAGGTTGAGCCGCTCTGAGAGCTGAGGCCCAGGCGCATGGAGGCCCCACGCCCTTAACAACCTCCTGACAATTTACAGTGACTCTCTTAGCAATGCCGATTAAATTTTATTTCTTCCATCATCAGATGGTTTCACTAAACTGTAGAAGGTACACAACCTCTGGATTCTGCTTTCAGGTCTCTGTCCCAAGAGACATCCACATCACCCCAGGGGGCACATGGGAGGCCGCTCAGGCAGGGTTTTTCTGTGTGCACTCACATCACCTGCAAAACAATTCGGCATCTTTTAGAATAAAACGTATGTCGTGTTACACGACAAAGCTGTGTATTTCACACAGATATGTTGTTGTGTGTGTGTCTCTGTCTGTCTGGAAGAACACAGAATGTATTAGGAACAGTGGTGACCTCAGTGCAGCCAAGTCTGTGTAGCCGCAGTACTCAGGATGACACTGTATTCACACATATTACTTAGAAATTAAAATGAAATAAAATTAATATTTTTAATTACTTCTGCATTAACATCAACACCATGCAAAGCATTGAGCTCTAATTCTAGATCCAAAAAAAGACAAATCAGTTACCTGCCTTGGAGGAACCCATGATCTTAAGAAGGCAAAGGTGACTGATGTTCATTGACCCCGTGCTACATCCCAGTGCTGTGCTGGGAATGTTCATGTTACTTCTTTAACTATCACAGTAATGCAGAGCTTGGCTGTATTTCCTCATTTTACAGACAAGGAAAAGAGTGGGTGTTGCCCAAGGTCAGCTGGTGGCAGAGGCAACTCAGGACCCAGACCCAACAAATCCTAAACTCCTACACTTCCCATTGCACTATCCAGCCTCCAGGTGCAGATGGCTGAACTGCAAGGCATCTTGGGATCTGCTTAATGAACTGTAGGTTGAAGAATAAAAGAAGAAAAAGCTTCATGGAAAAGGTGCTTTTAAAATGAGTAGGCCTTTTTTTTTTTTTAAGATTTTATTTGTTTATTTTTAGCAAGGGAAGGGAGAGGGGGAGAGAGAGAGAGACAGAAACATCAATGTGCGGTTGCTGGGGGACATGGCCTGCAACCTAGGCATGTGCCCTGACTGGGAATTGAACCTGCGATGCCTGGTTCGCAGCCCGCGCTCAATCCACTGAGCTACGCCAGCCAGGGCTATGAGTAGGCCTTTTAAAAATGAGCAGGATGTTGGCAGGCAAAATAAGAAGAAAAAGGATGGGTCCACTTGTATTCAGCACTGACCTAGGTCTCCCGCAGCTGTGCCAACACACATGAGCATTATGTGATTTCATAACCATGAAATAGGCTTGTCTTCCCCAGTTTACAGGTGTAGACAGGGAGACCTGGCAGGTCACTGCCTTGTCCATAATTGCAAAACTGCTAAAGGCAGACCTGAGCCTACTGGCCCCCAAAACCATATCCTTTCCTCCAACTCCACAGACCTAGAATGCAACGGATGCACTGACAGAAAACATCTTTGGCCTGCATATGCAGAGACCTGGCTCCCGGGCTGCTTAACTGATGACCTGCTGTGACATCTGACCAATGTCCCTTGCTTCTCAGGGCATCCGTACCCACTTCTGCTGGCCTTCTAGTTGTGTCCTAAATTAAATGATTAGTCAAAGATTTCCAAACTCCATAGCTGACAGCTTTGGGCACTGAAGCTCCCACGTCACACCCACAGGTCAGACACATAACCCCAATAAAGGGACAGGTCACTGGAGGCTAAGGATTTTGCTTGGCTAGGGAAATGGGTGGAAAGGGATATTGAGGGGCACATTCCTCTGCTACTCTTCTGCTCTACCAGCCTTTCTCTGCCTGACCTTGACTTCCAAAACTAGGGTCTCCACTCAGAATTCTACTAGCACCCTTATGCTGTAACAAAAAATAAACCTTGTGTTATGTCCCATGTTCCTGGCACACAGCTGTGCACACTCTTGGGGTCTCTGCAGTGATAAGAGTCCTTTGTACACTAGTGAGAGGAGTGAGGGACTCTAAGTAACTCTTAGGTTGGGCGGGGTAAAACAAAAGTTACAATCAATTATAGTGTTTGGACTACAAAGATGGCGTCTAGACTGCAAACCAAGATGGCGGCTGAACTCTGACCCAGAAGAGGTGCCGACGTCAGACCAGGAACCACCAATGATATGTGGCTTCTTTGTTCACCAAGAGCCAATCCTTGGCTCCGGCGGGAAGTCAAGCCATATAAAATCCCCTCCCTTTGTCTGCTCCTGTGCAAACTTTCTCATTTCTGTCCCTGTCCCTCAGTAAGGGCAGAGAAGCTTTCGCCCAGGAGCACAAACCCCAAAATAAAGTTCTTCTGCCTATTTTTTGTGGCTAATTGGCACTCATTTCTGGCGGGGTCTAAGAAAACCTTACGGTAACTTCAGAATGGAGCCTGATCACCAGGAAGACCAAGGCAGGACCTACAGGGACAGGGGCTGGAGATTAACTCAGTCACCAAGGCCACTGAGTTCAGTCCTTCCAAGTAATGAACCTCCATAAAACCCTCTAAACCTCTCCCTCTGCTCCTCTTCCAGGTGGCTGTTCCTCTATCCTTTCTAATAAGCCAGTAAGTAAAGTGTTTTTCTGAGTTCTGTGGGTCATTCAAGCAAATTATCTGAGAGGGGGTCACTGAGGCTTCTGAATTTGTTGCCAACTTGTACAGAAAGGTGGGTGACCTGAAAACTGAGGTGGGGAGTTGTCCTGAAGGACTGGACCCTTAAATCTGTGGGGCCTGCACTGACTGCAAGTAGTGTCAGAGTGAAACAGCCTGTAGGACACTCAGCCGGTGTCCAGAGCTGGGGTCAGCGTTAGTCAGCATTAGGAGGAAATAAAACAATATCACACTCCTCCTCCAGGCCTCACCTCCCCCCACACGGGGCCTCAGGGCCCTTCATGGAGGGCTCAGATCCCGCTGCTCAGCCCACCTCTAGGGCAGCACCTGTCACTCCTGCCAGGTCTGGCTGTTGAATGTCCTCCACTATGCTTGTTGGTCATTTAAAAATAGCATTATATAACAATTTTAAAGGTTACTAATATCTTTTGCTTAATTTGAGCATCTTGTCAAACCTGAATGGGATGTCCCATTGAATAGGTGAGCAAACTGAGGCTCAGAGAATTGAATCAGGCACCCAGGGGGGTCTGTGTCCAAGTGAGCAATGAGCTGAAGCTCCTTCTGCCTGGGCTTCTCCAAACCAGGTCAGCTCAAGGCATCCCCAGAAACTGCTACACACAGGGAATCAGTTAGACGATATCCCTCCTCCATCTGGAGTGCACAGCTCTTCCGATTCTACAAAACAGAAAGCTCCCCAGAGGCCTGGTTTTGCAATGGGGCAGGGGCTGTTCCCCTTTTGGGTAGATGTTTACTACTTGAGTGCTGAGCAGCCCCAAGGCAGATGGCCCCTGGACAGAACAAAACCTCAATGGCCCCTGCAGGGAGGCAGGAATGCACTGGGCCTCAGGAGCCCAGAAAACTGTGAGAGGCTGGGAAAGCTGCTCCCTGACCCACTGTGGTGCCCCAATAAGGAGCTGCCCTGTGAGATTTAGGGGGCTCACCCATCCTGAGAGCTGTGCCTGGCCACACACCCAGCTTCCTGAAGAGCCTCAGCCCTGGCTCTGTGGGCAGGCTCTGGGTGATGGACATGGAGGGTGAGCATGTGAAGATTCAGGTCTCTCCATGTTACTGGCCTGCACCCAGTACAGTGGCCCAACTGAACTTCTGCCCCTGGCCTGACTGCAGTGTCTGTCTGGGGGCCTGTCTGGGAATCTGGCTCTAAGTTTCCGCTTTGCCTGGGGCTCTGCGGGCCCCTCCCCTCGCCTGGCCACACCCCTGTGTGGTTTCCTCTGGAAGGCCTTTGCTCAGAGTTCTTCCTGTTTGCCGTGGGAGGAAGAGAAGATATCTGAAGAGACCTGCGAGTGCAGCTTGGAGCCAAAGTTTGCGATCTGAAGCACACCCTGTCCCCACCCTTCTCCCCATCCCGCTTCTCTCAGCATCACAGCACAAGGCTGCTTCCAGGACTCCAGGACCAAGGAGAAGAGAGACAGAGGAGCACAGAACAGTGAGTGTCCTGAACATCCCATCCCCCATCCCTCCCCTGCACTCTCCTGATGCCCCAGCCCTGACCCAGCTGCTCAGTATCCTGACCCCTCCCAGTGTCCCCCAGCCCCTCTGTACTCTTCCTTCCAGTGCCTTTCCCTGCCTCTCCCCTTCACCTCCCTTCCCCCAATGCCATCCACTGGCAGGTGCCCTGGGGCTTACAAAATGGGTTCTGAGTGCCAAACAGCAGTTTACCAGGTGGCCATAAGGACCCCAGTGGAGTCTTGCACTGGGAGGTGGTTGGGCCCAAGGATGAACACTATTCTCTGCCTGTCTGATGCCGCTCACTGCACCCCCTCCACAGTGAACGTCCCTAATGCCATACAAATCTGGACTAAGAAGAGCAGTGGAGCTGACATGGCCCCTGCAGCAGATCAGGTTGGTGGAGCAAAGATGGCCGAAGGTGTCCTGAAGCTACTGGCCTGGTACTTGGAGTCACTGACGAAGGAGCAGCTGAAGGAGTTCCAGCAGCAGCTGCATGGTCAGATTCTCTACAAGCACCAGCTCTGTGGGGGAAAGGTTGTGACCACAACTCAGCCAGAGAAGGTGGATAGCATGGAGGTGGCCTCACTCCTGGTGGCTCAATATGGGGAGCAGCAGGCCTGGGACCTGGCCCTGCAGACCTGGAAGCAGATGGGGCTGAATGAGCTGTGTAACCGAGTCCTGGAAGAAGCAGCCTCTGGAACCAGGTGAGTAGACAAAGCATTTTATACCTGAAGTCCATCTCCTACCCATCCCCACCCCACACTGAACCACCTGGCAGACCTTCCTCTGAACAGGGAACAAGGACTTCCTTGTCAGAGAGGGAGATACAGGCTCAGACTAGACTGTAGCTGAGTCTTCCTAGAGCAGAAGGGCCTTGCTGGACTACACTTCTGCCAAGGGAATTCCCAGAAACCCATGTGGTCACCACAGCACCATGGAGGGAGAGCTCAGAGAGCCAGACGGACCAGAGGCTGACATTCAGAAGGCACCGGCAGGGAGGATGTGGGTTTCACACCCACCTCCCAAGCGAGGACTTGCCTGGCCTTGTGCTATGAGCACAGAAGGAAGTGGGGGAGAAGCAGGTTCCGGTCCCCGCACCACCACAGTGGGCAAGTCGCTTGTCTTCTCTCTGCACCTATCTCCCCATCTGTAAAATGAACAAGTAAGAGTCTGCCTCCTGGGCTGTGGGAGGGTCAAAGAGAGAATCCATGTTAGACATCTAGCACTGTCTCATTCCTTGTTAGTGCCCCATAACTTACTTGTTCTGCTACTGTTGCTGCCACTGCAGATGTCACTACTGTTAGCATCTGTGGGTGGCAGAGGCTTTAGCCTCCTGTGGGGGGAGCTGAGGCACAGAGAGGAGTTGTGAGTTACATGGGGAGGGAGAGGCAGAGCCAGGACACAGATGCAAACTTCCTGGAGCCAGGTCAGGACCTGTGCCCGGAAGTATCAGGGCATCCTTCTACATGAAAGGCTGGGGCAGCCTGCAGTGGGTGCACTGGTCCCTCCTGGCCTCTCTCAGTAATCAGGGTCTCTGCTTCCTGGTTCTTCCTGGTTGGAGGACCCCAGTGTCAGTGCCCTGGCTCCTGCCCACCCTGCTCACCAGCCTCAACCTCCTTACCCACTACCCACCCCAGTCTCCCCCATCCCTCTACTCCCTGGTTCCAAGTGGAACTTTCAATAGGGTTCACGTCCACCATGGTGCTGAAACGCCATGACCCTGAGTCCTGGGGCCCCTTCAGGACTTAGAAAGAACTTGCAACTCTTGCTTGACAGATGAACAGAGCTGGAAAGAGAGGCTTGCTGAGTTGGCATGAGAGCCCAGGTAGGTCTGCAAGGCAGCCAGTGGGTGTGCACCCAGGTGAGGCTGTAGCTGCAGGAGGGCCTGGGACAGTAAGCTGCATAAGGAGGACAGAGGAGCCAGGATGGGGTGGTGGGGCCAGTAGGCCTAGAAATGATCTTTCAGGAATATTCCAGTGTTGAGATCACAGCCCCTCTGATTTGACAGATAGTGGACTGAGACCCATGCAGGCCAGGCAGTGAAACTGACCCAGCCAGGTGCCATCTGTAACAGGGTCCTGACCCAGATGCAGCTCGGGTGCTGGTCTCAGTGACTCTGGAGTTCTGTGGGCTCAGGGTGGTAGAAAGTTCCAAGGAGGATTCAGTTTTCCAGGTGAACCCCAAGAGGAGGGCAGGCTTATTCCTCAGTCCAAGCCCATTCCCTCTCCTGACCTCTGTCACTTTGGCCTTCCCCACACTGAGTCACCAGGCTGAAATCTCAGCCACACCCTGGCCTCTTTCTCTTTTAATTATTATTAATTATATTTTATTGATTACACTGTTACAGTTATCCCAATTTTTCCCCTTTTGCCCCCCTCCACCAAGCACCTTCAACTCACTGAGGCAATGCCCCTACCTTTGTTCTTGTCCATGGGTCATGTATATAATTTCTTTGGCTTCTCCATTTCCTACACTGTACTTTACATCCCCATAGCTATTCTATAACTACCTATGTATATCTCTTGATCCCTCACCTCTTCACCCATACTTCCCCACCCCATCTCATCTGGCAAACATCTGGTAACTTACTTCTTTACTCTTGGTGCTTTTAAGAGTCTCTCCTTATCTTTAACCTTTGGCCTTTTAATTATGATGCAGCTTGGACTGGGCCTCTTTGCATCCATCTTGTTCTGTGCTTCCTGAACTTGTATGTCTATTTCCTTCACCAAATTAGGGAAGTTTTTCTTTCACTGTTTTTTTCAGATAGATTTCCAATTTCTTGCTCTTTCTCTTCTCCTCCTGGCACCCCCATGATGCAAATGTTCAACCTCTTGAAGTTGTCCCAGAGCTTGCTTATACTATTCTCATCTTTTTAGATTAATTTTTCTTCTTGTTTTCCTGTGTGGTTGTTCTTTGTTTTACTTACGTTCCAAATCATTGCTTTGATTCTCAGCTTCATCCATTCCACTGTTGTTTCCCTGTAAGTTGTTCTTTATTTCAATTGTCCTTCGTTTCTGACTAGATCTTTTTTGTGCTGCTGAGGTCCTCACTAAGTTCCTTGAGCATCCTGATGTCCAGTGTTTCGAACTCTGCACCCAGTACATTGCTTATCTCCATTTAGTTTAGTGTTTTTCTAAAGTTTTGATCTGTTGTTTCATCTGGGCCATGTTTCTTTGTCTCCTCATTTTGGTAGCCTCCCTGTGTTTGTTTCTATGTATTAGAAACAAAATAGGTAGAGCCACTTTGATGCCATGTCTTGGTGGTATGTCCTAATATACTAAGTGTCCTGTAGGGTCCAGTCACACAGCCTCCAACACCGAAGCTGGGTACTCTAGATGCACCCTTCACGTGGTTTGAGTATACCCTCCTCTTGTAGTTGAGCCTGGTTTGCTGATGGCAGATCAATGAGAGGGATTTACCCAGGCCAGTCAGCTATAAGGACTGGCTGTGACCATTGACCACCCACCTCCACCCTCCATAAAGGATCAGCTGTGCAGGGGCAGGGTAGTGGTGCTCCAACATGGCATGTGGCTGTCCACTGGGTGCACTCGCCCTGGGGCTTCCTGTGTGGTACAGGCCAAGGTCAGCCCCCACCTGTGTTTTGCCTGGGGCACCCTGCCTGAGCTATAAAACAACCTGAGGTGGCTGCTACTTGGCTGGGTTTGGAGATTCCCAGGCAAAACCAAGCTCTGAAGCTCAGCTAGCTGCTGCTAGGGCCGGGCCTGGGGCTCATGGAAGCCAGCTGCTGCTTGTTTAATAGGATTTAGGAAGTTGCGAGGCTTGAGCCAATACCACACGTATGGAAAAGCAGCTAGGGTGGGCCCTTAATTAGGTGGGGCAGAGTCTCTGGAGATCTCCAAGGAGAGTCAAACAGTGTTTGCCAGATAGGTGGAGTCTCAGACATGGCACCAGCTTGCTGGCTCTGTAGGGGAAGGTTTAGAAAAGGGACAATGGCATCTGCTGGCCTTGATGCAGACACTTCAGTTTCTCCCTGTATACCACTGGTGACTTTGAAGATGCTGCCACTGGTGCTGGAGCTCAGAGGGGGTGAGTCTGTGCAGGAGAGTCCATGTGTGGGTTTTTTAAGAGGAACTGCTTGGGACTCCAGAAGTTTCTTCCACCAACTCAATCCCCACTGGATTTTGCAGCCAGAAGTTGTGGGGATTTATCTTCCTATCACTGGAATCCTGAGCTGGGGCCTGGTGTGGGGCTGGGACTCCTCGCTCCCAAAATAACCCTCCTGAATTTTTATCTATTACGTATGGGTGTGGGGCCAGCCCATTCCATGTCTGCGCCCCTCCTATAAGTCTGGATGGATATGGTTTCTTTAGTTAAGTTCTTGTCAGACTTCCATTCAACTTGATTTTGTAGTTGTCAGACTTCCATTCAACTAGTTTCTGATGGTTCTAACTGATGGTTGTTCTATATTGTAGAATCAAAGGGCAGATAAAGAACTTCCTAGACAAAGAAAAACCTAAAGGATATCATCCATCAACAAACCATTATTATATGAAATGTTAAAGGAACTTTTTTAAGGAAAAGATGAAGATCAAAACTCTGAACAATGAATCCATATCTAAAAACAAACTAAGCAAGTGAGACTAACACTTGTTAGAATCATGGATATGGAGAGCATTTTGTGGGTGCCAGATGGGAGGGGGTGTGGGAGAATGGATGAAGAAGTAAGGGGACTAAGAAGTACAAATAGGTAGGTACAGAATAGCTATGGGGATGTAAAGTGCAGTATAGGAAATGGAGAAGCCAAAGAACTTACACACGTGACCCACGGACATGAGCAATAGTGGGGGCATTGCCTGAGGGAGTCGGGGTGCTGAGTTGAAGGAGGCAAAGGGGCAAAATTAGGACAGCCCTAATAGCATAATTAATAAAATACAATTTTTTTAAAGTTAAAATAAATAAAAACATTGAGTTAGCCAGGCAAGGCAGAGAGAATAGGAGGGATACTGTAAAAAATCAAGAAGCACAGGAAGAAATCACAAAGACTATCCCAGGGCTGTGGGAGGGAGAGGAAGACCAGTGTGAAATAGTACCGATGAGCTGTACCAGGTATTTGGTTTTTAATTAAGCTCTGTGCATTTTGGTAACACATTTTTCATTCTATCATTTCATTCCTTCTGCTTAAAGATTAAAGCTGACAAACATTCAACAAAACAGAAAGTTTAAAAATGTATTATAAATTTCCCAAACCTAAATAAATATTTTAAAAAACCAATTAATTGACTTTCAAATGATAAGTTTTTAGGTACCTTTGCAGCATGTATACATCTTAGAGCTGCGAACATTACAACCACACTGGGATTCGTGAAAGTCTCTGTAGCACTTCCACGTCCTCATGGAGCCCTCCGCAGCAGGGCCTCTTGTCCCCTCTGGCAGCAGGGACACTGGTGAGGCACAGACCAGGGGAATTCACGTGCTGACAGCTGGCTCCAGAGCCTCTGCTCCGCGCCTCTGCTCGGCCCTGCAGACCTAGGGGGAGGATGAATGAATGGAGGTGGGGACATAGCAGGTTAAGGTGCTACTAGGCTGTTGAGGTGGAGATATCAGGCAAAAAAATAGAGATGTCAGTTTGCATCTTGAAACAGAGTCTGAGTCGCTGTGCCTTGGTACTAGATAAAATCACTTAAATAATATGTGAAAATGTGTAATTTAAATTGCTAGAAATTACAAAGACAATCTACACTAAACCTCTCAGAGATATACCATCATCTTCTCCTCACATCCTGAATATATTTTCTTCTGAAACATTCCCCTTTCCCATTTCTTTTCTGGAGACCTCTCTGAGTCTTGCTATCCTGAGAGGAGACAGGGTCCCACTCAAGCTGGACAGCAGCATACATAGTCATATACAACCATCCCATCACAAAATCATTTTGAAAAAACCTCACCCAGACTCTGTTCCCTCCTCCCATCTCCTCCTTTCCTTTCTGAGAACTGGGACTTCGCAACATCTGTGCCACAGGAAGAGGGCCCTGTCTGCATTGAAGAGAGGATGACTGTCTGTGTCCCCCAGCTCTGTGCCAGGCCCTGTGCTGGACACTGCGGATCAAAGAGATGAACAATATCTGCCCCACCCA
>PVIA01016508.1:0-18655 GCA_004024845.1 Tonatia bakeri | reverse complement strand
ACCTACATTCCCCACTTTAGTTCATGTCCATGGTCATACATACAAGTTCTTTGGCTTCTGCATTTCTATACTATTCTTAACTTCCCCCTATCTATTTTCTACTTGCTATTTATGCTACTTATTCTCTCTATCTCCCCCCCTTTTTCCCCCTCCCACTCTCTCACTGACAACACTTCATGTGATCTCTATTTCTGTGATTCTGTTCCTGTTCCAGTTTTTTGCTTAGTTTGCTTTTGTTTTTGTTTTACGTGTGTTTGTTAATAACTGTGAATTTATTGTCATTTTACTGTTCATAGTTTTGACCTTCATTGTCTTAGATAAGTCCCTTTAACATTTCATATAAGAATGGCTTGGTGATGATGAAATCCTTTAACTTGACCTTATCTGAGAAGTACTTTATATGCCCTTCCATTCTAAATGAAAGCTTTGCTGGATAGAGAAATCTTGGATGTAGGTCCTTGCCTTTCATGACTTAGAATACTTCTTTCCAGCCCTTTCTTGCTTGAAAGGTTTCTTTTGAGAAATCAGCTGGCAATCTTACGGGCACTCCTTTGTAGGTAACTGTCTCCTTTTCTCTTGCTGCTTTTAAGATTCTCTCCTTATCTTTACTCTTGGGTAATGTAATTAAGATGTGCCTCAGTGTGTTCCTTCCTGGGTCCAACCTCTCTGGGACTCTCTGAGCTTCCTGGACTTCCTAGAAGTCTATTTCCTTTGCCAGATTGGGGAAGTTCTCCTTCATTATTTGTTCAAATAGGTTTTTAATTTCTTGCTCTTCCTCTTCTCCTTCTGGCACCCCTGTGATTCAGATGTTGGAACATTTAAAGTTGTCCTGGAGGTTCCTCAGCCTCTCCTCACTTTTTTGAATTCTTGTTTCTTCATTCTGTTCCCATTGAATGCTAATTTCTTCCTTCTGGTCCAAATCATTGATCTGAGTCTTGGTTTCCTTCCCTTCACTGTTGGCTCCCTGTAAATTTTCCTTTATTTCACTTAGCATAATCTTCCATTTTTCATCTAATTTGTGACCATATTGAACCAATTCTGTGAGTATCCTGATTACCAGTGTTTTGAACTGCGCATCTGACAGGTTGGCTATTTCTCCATCACTTAGTTGTATTTTTTCTGGAGCTTGGCCCAAATGAAAGAACAGATCAAAGCTCCAGAAAAAAACTACAACTAAGAGATGAAGAGATAGCCAACCTATCAAAGACAGAGTTCAAAACACTGGTAATCAGCATACTCACAGAAATGGTTAAGTATGTTCACAAAATAGAGGAAAAGGTAAAGGCTATACAAAGTGGAATAAAGGAAAAAGCACAGGGACCCAAAGTGATGGGAAGGAAACTGGGACTCACATCAATAGCTTGGACCAGAAGGAAGAAATAAACATTCAGCCAGAACAGAAAGAAGAAACAAGAATTCAAAACAATGAGGAGAGGCTTAGGAAACTCTGGGATAACTTTAAATATTCCAACATCTGAATCATAGGGGTGCCAGAAGGAGAAGAGAAAGAGCAAGAAGTTGAGAACTTATTTGAAAAAATAATGAAAGAAAACTTCCACAGACTTCCAGGAAGTCCAGGAAGTTCATAGAGTCCCAAAGAAGTTGTACCCAAGGAAGCACACACCAAGGTACATCATCATTACATTAGTCAAACTTAAACATAAAAAGAGCATCTGAAAAGTAGGAAGAGAAAAGGAAACAGTTACCTACAAAGGAGTTCCCATAAGACTATTAGCTGATTTCTTAAAAGAAACTTTTCAGGCAAGAAGGTGCTGGAAAGAAGTATTCAACGTAGTGAAAGGCAAGGACCTACATCCAAGATTACTCTATCTAGCAATGCTATCATTTAGACTTCCCTATCATTTAGTTGGATACAAGGTCAATATTCAGAAATTGATGGCATTTTTGTACACCAACAATGAACTATCAGGAAGAGAAATAAGGGAAATAAACCCATTTACCACAGCAACAAGAAAAATAAAGGACCTAGCAATAAATTCATCTGAGTAGGTGAAAATCTGTACTTAGAAAGCTATAGAATACTGAAGAAAGAAATTAAGGAAGATACAAATAATTGCAAACATATATGATATTCATAGATTGGAAGAATTAACATCATTAAAACATCCATACTAGCTAAAGCAATCCATAGATTCGATGCAATCCCTACTAAAATTCAATGGCATATTTTACAGATATGGAGCAAATATTTCAAAAATTTATATGAAAACAAAAAAGATCCTGAATAGCCTCAGCAATCTTGTGAAAGAAGAACAAAGTAGGAAGGATCACAATACCTGATATCAAACTATACTACAAGGCTACTGTCATCAAAACAGTCTGGTACTGGTATAAGAACAAACACATAGAGCAATGGAACAGACTAGAGAACCCAGAAATAAACTAGTCTCTATGATCAATTAATATTTGACAAAGGAGGCACAAGCAACAGTGGAGTAAAGATAGCTTCTTTAATAAATGTTGTTGGGTGAACTGGATTGGAGAATACCACAAGCCAGAATAAATTCAAAATTGTTAAAAGACTTAAATATAAGTCATGACACCATAAATGTCCTTGAAGAAAACATAGACAGGAAAATTTCAGATATCCCATGTAGCAATACTTTTGCCAATATAGCCCTTAGGGTAAGGGAAATAAAGGGAAAAGTAAACAAATGGGACTACATCAAAATAAAAAGCTGCATGGCTAAAGAAACCATCATCAAAATGAAAAGGGAAGCGACTTTATGGGAGAACATATTTGTTAATGATACATCAAACAAGGGTTTGATCTCCAAAATACATAAAGACCTCACCATATGAATCCTATGATTCAATTCCAGGAAGACAAACAGTCCAATTAAAAAATGGGCAAAGGATCTGAATAGACACTTCTCTAAGGAGGACATACTGATGGACCAGAGACATATGAAAACATGCTCAACCATCAGAGAAATACAAATTAAAACCACAATGAAATATCACCTCACACCTGTCAGAATGACCATCATTAATAAATCGACAAACAACAAATGCTGACAAGGATACAGAGAAAAGGGAACCCTACTTCACTATTGGTGGGAATGCAGACTGGTGCAGCCACTGTGGAGAACAGTATGGAATTTCCTTAACAAACTAAAAATGAATCTGCCTTTTGACCCAGTGATTCCACTGCTGGGAATATACCCTAAGAATCCCAAATAATCAATTCAAAAGAACCTATGCACCTCAATTGTCAGAGCAGCAATATTTACAATAACCAAGTGCTAGAAACAGCCTAAAAGCCCATCAGTAAATGAGTGGATCAAAAAGTTGTGGTGGAATTACCACAGTGGAATACTACACAGCAGAAAGAAAGAACTCCTACCTTTTGCAACAGCATGGATGGAACTGGAATATTATGCTAAGTGAAGTAAGCCAGTCAGAGAAAGACAAATATTATACGATCTCACTTATAAGAGGAACCTGATGAACAAAATAAACTAATGAACATGATAGAACCATAGGCATGGAAACATGGAACAGAGTAAAAGTGATCAGAGGGGAGAAGGTAGGGCATAATGGTGGAAAGAGGGGGAAGGAACTAGACAAAGAACATTTATGAATGACCCCTGGACATGGACAATAGTGTGGGAATTAACTGTGGGAGCAGAGAGTTGGATGGGTGCAGGAGAACACAGGGGGCGGGGAATTGGGACAACTATAATAGAATAACAATAAAAAATGATTTAAAAATAAAATTTTTTCCTAAGCTTTTTTGCTTTTCTGGAATGTTTTTTATTGGTGATTTCAGTTTAAATGTAGGGGTCCCCCCACACCTAATCAGATATGTTAGGGCAATCAGAAGTTGAAATAAGTTGCCTAAATATGATACACTTTCTGTGGTTTTTGTTACTGACATGGTATTTTTACTCATAAAGTACTTTTCCAGAAATTTACTTTGGAAATCTACTCTCAATTGGTGCAAAATGTCTAAAGGAGAGAATGCTGTTTGAACGTTTGTTTGAAGTTTTCAGGCCTTGCCACACATGACAGAAAAGGGAGAGATTTTGGAAAAGGTTATTCTCCTTGTGCAGGAAAAACCACTGATATACATAATGACTCACTCATTAGCAAACTGTTAATGACTTATTTACAGGAATTTGTATGCAAAGAATCTTGTTGAATTATGCAAGAGATCTCTAAAGGAAGCAAGTATTATTTCCATATTTATTTATTTCCATATTATTTCCATATTTACAAGATAGACTTAGTGATCAAAAAGTGTTTGCCTTATGTAGTAACCTTCCCAACATACAAAAATTACCCATAATGTTTGCTCTTCCACTAAGTAGTCTAAAGCAACAAAAAAGTGTATAAAATATAGGGGCCTTGATTTTTCTACATAAATTTTGTGTATCAAAATTTTAAGAACATGTGAAGTCCTAAAATGTAATCAATTATATCTCTATTGTCTATTTCAATCATCAGAACACCTGTTGTCCATCTATTCACATACTAGTCTCCATTATAGGCATCTTTCTGTTTTACAAATAGTGATTAGTTTAATCCTACAAACAAGTCTATTAGGAGAATTATGGTTTCATGGCCATTTTATAGAAACCGAGGCATGATAAGGGAAAGTAACTTTCCCAAGATACACAGCTATTAATGGCAGACCCTGATACTACTCAGGCCATATGTTTGCAGTCTGTGTTCTGAACCTTCTTCCATATTGTCCCTCAGGTTCTCTATTTTCCCTTCTTTTTCTCCTCCCTACAGCTAAGAACATCAAATTCCTTTACAAACAAATGAGAATTTTTTTTCAGATAATAAAAGAAAACAGGAAACAGGGAAGACACAAGATGGAAAGTGTCAGATAAAGCCAGGCATACACACAAGGACTCTCCCTTTCATTGAATGCTAAGAATAAAATCCCACTTGGGACACTTTTGATCACAACCTAATGCCAGTGTTTACTGGAGGTAATAAATATGGCCTATAACTTCACACCTAGAAAACCTATAGAAATAAGCACCCATGGAGATAGTGTGGTTCAGAGGAGGGTGTTAATGTCAAATTTGGAACAAAGGGCTTGGGTCATATCACAGAAGTGTGGGAAAGTTGGACTCTTTTGCCAGGATGTATATTGCTCTAAACTTGAGACCAGAGATAAGAATAAAATAGATTAAATGCAGCAACCATAAAATGAAGATAACAATACCAACCTATATAGAGAGATACTGTCCAGAGGAACTAATAAAATAATTATAAGCAAGGAAAATAATTCTCAAGTAAATTGGTAAATACATGCCTTTTGAGATAGCAAAATTTTCAAACAAAATTAATGTCATCCTATTTTAATGAAGAATTAAGGCAAAATTTTAAAAAATTATACAATTGTAATTTTGGGTGATTTTTTTCTATATGCATTTCAGATGATATGAAGGATAACCATAAATTAATTTAGATGGATGTAGATATATGTTCATGAACTGAGAAGAATAATGTCTGTGATTGTAGTGAATGAAACATTACATCTTAATCCAAAAGAAGAAATTCTTGGTAAAAACTATGATGGTCACTAGTCTAAATGAGTTCTGGAGATCTGAAAAAGTCTATGAATCTCCAGAAATGTTTACTGCAAGGAATCACATAGGAATGAGGGTCTAAAGTCCACTGAGTGTCTTCTACTACCTACTACAATAGGTAAAACCCTGCACCCTTGTCAGATAGAACTCATAATTTATTACTTTAGTTATATATTAAACCTCACTCACACATGACATTTAGGTGTGTATATAAGAGATGCAAGTTGATCAGCAACATGATAATAGGGGAAATGTCCTCTATGACTGACTCTGACAAAATTCTTCCTTGAGGAATAGGCTTCTCTGATATTTAGTTATATTCTTGTGCCATTTAGGACAAGAACATTTATCCTAACAGTTATTAATCCTTTGTAGGTGAATATTATTCCTAAATTTCAAAATTTACCCCTGATGATTTTGTTTTTAAAAGGGGTAATTTAATTTGTAAGTATCATGTAACTAGTTGATGGTAGCAAAAGAAAACCCATTCTTTACATATTGTGGAGTTTCCTTTCTGAGAATAACATCTTTTACCTTTTTATTACCTTTAATTCTCAGCATAAACAGAAGAGTAAGAAACACAGGGAGGCTGTCAAAATGAGGACACAAAGAAACATGGCCCAAATGAAAGAACAGAAAAAAACACCAGAAAAAGAACTAAATGAGATGGAAATAAGCAATCAATGAGATGTAGAGTTCAAAACACTGGTTATCAGCATGCTCAAGGAATTTAGTGAGGACCTCAACAGCATAAAAAAGACCCAGTCAGAAATGAAGGATACACTACTTGAAATAAAGAACAATTTACAGGGGAATAGTGAATGGAACCAAGAAGCAAATCAATGATTTGGAACATAAGGAAGCAAAAAACAACCAATCAGAGTAACAAAAAGAAAAAATTATCCAGAAAATGAGAATAGAATAATCAGCCTCTGAGACTACTTCAGGTGTCCCAATATTAGCATCACAGGGGTGCCAGAAGGAGAAGAGAAAGAGCAAGTAATTGGAAATCTGTTTGAAAAAAATAATAAAAAATATCCCTAATTGGTGAAGGAAATAGACATGCAAGCCCAGGAAGCACAGAGTCTCAATCAAGTTGGACCCAAAGAGGACAACACCAACACACATCATAATTAAACTGCTAAAGGTTAAAGATAAAAAGATAATCTTACAAGCACCAAGAGAAAAGGAGACAGTTGCCTATGAAAGAGTTCCCATATGACTGTCAGCTGATTTCTCAAAAGAAACTTTGCAGTCTAGAAGGGATTGGTAAGAAATATTCAGTCACAGAGAGCACAGACCTACAGTCAAAATTGCTCTATCCAGCAAAGATATCATTTAGAATCAGAAGGCAGATAAAGTGCTTCCCATACAAGAAAAAACTAAATGAGTTCATCATCACCAAACCATAATTATATGAAATGTTGAAGGAACTTATTTAAGAAAAAGAAAAATATCAAAACTATGAACAATAAAATGGCAAAAAACATACATATCTATCAACAACTGAATCTAAAAAACAAACTAAGCAAACAAGAACAGAGACAAAATCATGGATATGGAGAGCATTTTGATAATTGCCAGAGGGAGTGTGTGTAGAGGCAGTGAATGAAGAGGTGAGGGGATTAAGAAGTGCAAATAGGTAGCTACAGAATAGCCATGGGCATGTAAAGTACAATATAGGAAATGGAATAGTCAAAGAATTTATACACATGACCTATAGACATGAATAACGATGAGGGTATTGCCCGAGGGAATGGGAGGTGCTGGGTGGAAAGGAGCAAAGGGGGAAAAATCAGGACAACTGCAATAGCATAATCAATAAAATATAATTTTAAAAAATAACAACAAAAAACAGAAGAGTAAGGATTTTCTATGGTGCATTTCAGATTTTTGCAATCCAAGTTTTTCTTTAAGGATCTTTAATAAAAGATTTTAAGATCAGAAAGATAGGTAGTAATCTTTGACAAATTTAATTATTCGGTTCAAGTGTATATTAATCACTTATTTTATATATGACACATAGATGCTTGAGGGATGTGAAGAAGATAAAATGCTTTGTGAGATTTAGAATTTAATGAGAGATGAATGAAATCAGAAGATATATAATAACACAATATGTGTATTTTAAAATTCACAGGACCAAGCTAAGAGATTTCAATGCAGGTAACTAATTTATATATTAAAGTTTGAGAATCACTTTTCTTTTTTTTTTATTTTAATGATTGTTCAAGTACAGTTTTCTCCCCTTTACTCCCAATCAAGCCCACCCACCCCCCTCCCATCTTCCCTCCCATTACCACCCTCCCCCTAGTTTTTATCCATGTGTCCTTTAACTTTGTTCCCGTAAACCCTGCCCCTCTTCCCCTGAAATTCCCTCTTCTCTCTCCTCTGGAGAATCACTTTTCTAAGAACTGAGATATCATGGTAATTTCAGACTATACAGATCATCTAGATGGTTTTTCAATAATTTAAATATCTTCCCTAAATAGGTAAGGATTAATAAGGCACATTTTCCCAGTGATAGAATTTTTCCCAGTGGTAGAATTTCTAATAGGATTGATGAAAACCCAAGCCAGAGTAGAATTTAGTATTATCCATGGAACATCTTCATGCCAACAGTACCTGACATAGTGTCAGATAAATGGTTCAACAAAGAAGTCAGTGAAGAACTAGGACTGTATGCATGTGAGATCTGGGGTTGCATTGTGATAGATATGCACCACAAAGACTGATTTGGTGAGAAAGAAAAAGAGGATTTTCCGAGTGGGAAAGAGTGTGGACAAGACCTGGGCAAAGCCATGAAGATGAGAGTGCCCAAGGGATGGATACACAGGAAGGGGGGCTGGGGGACAGGGAGGGGTGCGTAATTAACATTCTAGATCCGAACAGCAGCATGACATTTACAGCACACACACACACACACACACACACACACCCCTATAATGTCTTCCTTTATATGTTTGACAAAGAAACCAGACTAAATCATTGATTTGCCAATACATCAGGAAATGGTAGGGCGCTCATTAAAACAAATTTCTAGGCCCTATGTCCTATGTGAAAACTGCTGCGAATAGGGCTTGACGCACATATTCAGTTTTATAAATTCTTTCCTGACTTTGTTGCTTAGCACATTGAGAAATTGTTAGAACTTAATGAACTCTTCTAGTTTTTATGTTTTAAGATTTTATGTTTAGGGAAGGAAGCAGAATTCTGGGACAGAATATTTGTTGCAATTTTATAAGATTTTAAAAAAGGAAGTTGAGACAAAGTTATTTTTAAAAAACAAACTAAAGAAGTTATATATATTCTGGATACTATAGAAAAGCCGAAATCTGATACAAATTCTATCACTCTTAACATATGTTTTTACATAAAAATATAAAGTCAGGCTGATCATTTTTTAAGGGAAAAAAGATATTACTGGAATGAATTAATTAATTTTATTTTTCTAACTTTGGGATTTATGTATATCAATCAATGCTATTTTGTTGCATGCCATCTGAAATTTATATTTCAGAACACCGGGTTGTAAATTTTTTGAAACATGTATTCACTGTATATTTCCTAAAAACTTTTAAAGAGAAAATATGTATAACAACTATATTGAGTGCTTTATAATCCATATTTTCCAAAGCCAGACATGATTTTGTCAGTGAAAATGTGATTTAATGAGTGCTGCCTTCAAGTAGCATTCTCTGCTGGATGTCATGGAGATATGCAAATGAAGTTACACATTGTCCTCATTCTCAAGGAATTTACAATATAATAGGAGAACACAATCTAGATGAAAAGATATAACAACACATGCAAAGATGACATGAAAACAGGTACAAATTAATGTAACACAAAACATCAGCGTTCAGAGAAATGGCATAATGGAATGATCAGTGTGGAGTAAAACTATTCAAGTGGACTTGATAAAGAAAACTTATTTTAAATGGATGTTTGATAGAGGCACAAATGTGGATCGAGAGACAAATAGTGGGAAAGACATTCTATTCAGAGAGCATGACAAGACCTCTGGAGAACAAAGGGTTAGACGAAAGAGCAAGCAATTTAATATGATTGTGAAAAGATATAAAACTGGTGCTCAGATAATAAAAGTGTGATATGTAACTCTTTAATTCTGCTTGGAGTGGACCCTTATTTATCAAATTATCTATTTTCCACTTTATGTAGGATAAGAATACCTGTCGCCAAGGACTCCATGGAACTTTAGTTGTTGTAACAGTCAGAAATGGCTAAAGAATACTGATCTAAACAAGATGGAGTTGGACCTAAAATGAATACCTTGAAAAGTTTGAAATCAACCTACAATATCTAAAAATATATAGCTGCTTTTCTCTTGCTCTTACAGTTAGATCAGTGTTGATCAGTTCTGAAAGCATCAATAGCAGTTCTAAAAAGATCTTTTCAAGAAAATTTGTGGAAACTCAGTGTAAAGTATGGATATATCCATTTATAATTAGCTTCTATTTTATTATGGAAATCCATTCATAGTTTCAAAACAAAATAGCACTTGAGATGTTTGAAGATATAGTAATCTCATACATATGCCACCCCAGCCCCTACTTTCTAATATATTTGTATTACAACTGTTTGGTTAAATCGGTAGTCAGAGTTTATAGTATTGTGATTATGGAAATATTGTTTGTTGCCAAGTATACTGCACTTTACATTGATGTTTCATATGATTCTTTTCCCTAGTAAATACTTTCTTTGTTTTTTGAATTGTTCTGTTATGTGTCAATCTCTAATTTTGTTCCAAAATTCAAACAGACCTAGCAAAACTTTTCCCAAATTTTCTGTTATTTCAGAGAATCTATCAGTTCGGCTACTCCATTGTCTTGCTCCAACAGAGACTGGCTGCTCTTGAGATCTGGTACACAGCCATCATGCTGATAATTCCCTTCACAATGCTTTCCCTTTCATTAGGATTCTGCCTCTTTTCTTTTCTTGGTCTATTTCCTCATGTTAGTGGAACGTATCCTCCAAATGATTCCTGGGGAAAACAAAGATAAATGGGTGGTCACTTTTTGAGATCCTGAAAGTTTGAAAATATCTTTATCCTCACAGTTGAGTGGGAATTACTCTTTCTTTAACTGTAAAGGTAGTTTTTGAGGTGTCTAATGCCACTCTTATTCTTGATCTTTTACTCACAATCTGTTTTACCTTCACAAAAACTTTAGGAATTTTTTTCCTTATTGCTATTGTGAATGTTTATGATTGTATGCAAGGATATGGGTTTTCATTATATTAGGCACTTTTCATAAGAAGAATATCAAATTTTAGTACTTCAGAATGTCTTCTCTAGGCCACTGAGAGTTTTTTATACAAAATTCTAGGAATAAAGGAGGTGACTAAGGCTGCCACAGTTCAGCATGATGACGTTTGCTAAATATCATGTTTTTGTCCTCATACCTCACCCCTAAACTCTTAAATGCCATATGTTCCTTAGTCCTGAATAAAACTCTCATCTGCTGAGATATGAGAAAGTGTCTCCGGTTATTCCCTATAATATCTGGTGCCTTCAATTGATGAATCTCTTATAGGTTCTACATGGTGATTAGCTCACATCAGTAGGACCCCAATTATAAGCACTTAGATGGAGCTCAACTAATTCAGTTACCATTTATCCACCTAATTTGCAGCTTTCAACAACTTATTGAAATCTCCCCTATGCTAGTGCCCCATCTCCTGTTCATTTGTACTTTAATGTTTTTCTGAGCTTTTTATCTCATATGAAGGTTTTGGAGAAGAAAGCAAAAAGTTTTCAAAGAAAATAAATACAGAAATAGCAAAAATACAATAGCTAGATAACCTCTAACATTTATCTATCTTTTTGAGTTTAAAGTTGTAGCTCTTAAATTTTGTGTTGTTATTATTTTCCAAGTGTGAAAGTTATTTTGAATCATGGAATTATAGAACTAGAAGAGATCTTAGAAATTGTTTTTACAAATGAGTTAATTGCAAATGCAGAAAGAGAATATTAGTTCCATGATTCTCATCAGTAGCATTACATAGATGCAATACTATGCAATGTGACCTGCATCCTTCATCCTCCAAGAAGTTGTAACCAGCCCATTTATTTGTTTGTTTATTTACTGTTTTAGCAAACCTACCTTAGTAGAGTTTTCTGGGAGAAAAAAAAGGAAGTTCCAGTCCCTCCTGTCCCTACTTCTCAAAATACAGAGTTGAGTTTTGTTGGTAGAGAGAAGACAGATGAAAGAATAGCATAAAGTAAAATTACTCTAAGAAAGGAAGGATTCTGGCCCCCAAACTAGAGATCTACAAAACATCAAAAATTTTGTCAAGAAAACTGTCATGGGAAGAGCTTCTAGATGACACTGGAAGCTCTACTGGACATCTTCAGTCTAGTGTGGCTCTGGGCACTGGAGAACAACAGCTGAGTGCGGGCACATGAGGTGATGAGAGCTGCAATGTCAGAACTTGGTGAGACAGTTGTGTGTGGCCCGAGTTAGATCTGGATCAGAAAGGACCACTCAACAGCAATGGACTAGCACCTTCTCAAACCCATCTTTGATTCCATGGCAGGGAGAAGCGAAAGCAAGAGAAGCCTGATCAAACTCCAGGTTTTTATCTTCTTCACAATTTAGAGAATATCCTTTGATTGACTGAAAAAAGGCCTTGAGGGAATTTTAAGATAGGCTCTTAAATTGGCACACATGGTCCAATTGGTTACTAACACTTAAAAATAAGAATTTTTACATAAAATTTTTTGGGGGGAAGAAAGCTCTCTTGAATAAAGCATTTGAGGATCTTGCAACACTGGCTCACAGTCTGGTTATAAATTCTAAATGGAGCTGATACCTTCATTTCATTCCTGACTTTGAGCCAAGATGGCACTTGCCATTTCATCACTCACTGTGCTTTTTGTCATCACACATGTCCTGTTCCTTGTACCCACTCCACTTATTTATGATGCCTGTCTAGCCCTGGAACTCATGAGCCTGTCTTAGACTTTGTCCTTTTGATGGTATTTGTAATGTCTATTCTGTTTTTTTTTTTAGAATATTTGCTTGTTTATTTTTACTAGGTTATTTACTAGAATATATACCGTTCTCATCAGCAGAATATCCTATTGAATAAAACCCACCTGATTTCTTCTTTGCTCATCCATTTTCATCTACTCTGGTTCATACTTGTTGTAACTGGTTAATACATAAGTTGTTCTGTGGTTTTGAATGGTCTCTAACAATTCTGCAGAACTATAAAGCAGAGCAATGCAAAGTGATTGTCAAAGAATCTATGTTATAGGAAAAAGAGCTGTAAGTCTTCTTCCCAATTAAACATCCTCTTATTTCCTTTTCTTGGCTGTGCTCTGAAAGTTGAGGATGACTCCAGAAACACAAATAATAGAAGTTGAAATTGAACTTTTAACATACCATTCTGATGAAAAGTAAAAATTTCCTGTTAAGAGGTTGTGACTTCAAACTGGAAAAGACTAAGGAAACATAAAAACTAAATGCAATGTAGGATCCTGGAACAGATACTAGAACAGAGAAAGGTTGTTGGTGAAAAAAAACAAGGAAATTTGAAGGTGTTTCGGTTAGTTAACACTACTGTACTGACGTCACTTTCCTGGTTTGTATCATTGTGCTATGGTGATATAAAGTGTTAACATTAATGGGAGCCATGCAAAGGTTAGAAAGAAATTCCTATTATTTTCCCAATTTTGTCTAAAATTATTTGAAAATAAATGTTAAAAAATTTAAAGAGATTATGCCTTTTTTTGATACACCCATTAAAATACATCTGTGTTCTGGAGAAGAGTGAGTATGTCAAAAACTAACCCTTTAAACAACTCTGCAATAGCTAGGAAAAGATATCTGTACATTAGTGTAGAAATTGTTTTGTAACAGCATATACCCTTCCTATGACACACGTTTTGTTAATAGTTGTCAGATTACCTGTGACTGGCTGTCTGGACTTCCAGTAACCCTAGGGCCTACCCATGTAGTAGGAGGTTGTACTGCTCCATTTTAGCCTCCTGTTAAATTCACTGTTTGCCTGAACCAGGTCCAGAGACAGCCAGTAGAACTGTGCACTGTGTGTTCTACTATAATCCCTGCAATGAGTCAGTTCGCCAAGCACCTCTCTTCTGCTTATAGTAGGAGCTAGCTGAGTAGGGCTGGTTTAATATACATGACACTCTGAAGACTGCTACTTTCTCCCTTGGATACTCCACACCATTGTTGATCAATCTCTTTGATACTAACATTAGCACTTATTACACTTATGTCTTCATTCACTCAACAAATAAATTGTAATATTATGTGTAATGCACTGGGTTAAGCAATGGCAACACAAAAAGTAAAACTTGATAGACATTGACTTAATCATTATAAGCTCACATACATATTTAACATGTGAGCTTGGTGAATAGTTGGCTCTGTTTTCTTTCTTCCTTCCATCTTTCCTTTCTTACCTCCTTTTTTTTTCATTCTTTTATTTCAGATCCTGAACAATAACTTCCTTTTGGCTCCTAAATATTTTTTAAATTTACTTTACATGAAGTTATTGTGTAAAAGAATCCTGACTGAGTATGATCAACTCAGCTCTGTGATATTAGTATCTATAACTTTTGTTTTTGAAAAGTGCTGCATAGTCAGCAAATGTCATTATATACATTTTACCACTGGAAACTAAGATTTGTATATTTGTAAGTATGAATATAAACATGCAAAGACTTGGAAGCATGGGTTTTGCTCTTTTCAATAGCCTGCTTCCATGGCAACGGAACCTATTAGTATCACCACCACAACTTTAGTTCCAAATAATTTCACAGAGAAGATAAAAAGGTATGTGGCAACTCTATCTTGCTACATCTTTTACATAAAGTAATTTCTCAGAAATATGATCAGCATTTGAAATAAGTAATTAAAACTTAAGAGGCCCCAGAGAGAAAAAGTCTATTCATAATAAGGATTATGAATAAGCTTAATGAAAAATGGAGGAAAACATGATAAAACTGCAGTCTTTAACATTTTTTTTGCACAGAGAACAATTGATCCAAAGTTTAAAATATGAAGATTCAGATCATCTTTGGGAAACTAAAGTGTTCATCTATAAGAGTTTGTACTGTGAGGCCCATAAAGAGAAGAAAAATTATCTATTAAATTTGAAGAAATTCTATATTTATAGTGTCATTTATTACTTAGGTCAGAAAATCAAATATGGATGCAAATACTTCCTTTGAACTTGGAATGTTAGAGCACTTTCTCCAAAACCATTGTCCTAATTTACTGACAAACAAAGGTGGAGAGGCCCTGATAGGACACAGGTCAGTCAATATTTTTATTTTTGGTTCACTGTTTTCCAAATCCCTATGCACTAAAACACCTTATGTGAGTTTTTTTTAACTCAATTGATCATAGACTCTTCTTTTAAGGCTAAAGTCGTGTATATTAACTCTCGTGTATGTTAAGTTTTATGGTCACAGACAGTACCAAAAGCACTCTAACAATCAAAAGAAAGCCTGGGTCAGGCAACAAAACTAAAAACTGCAGCTTCTGGAGGAATATTTCAGCAGCCTAGAGGTATATATGAGAAGTGTGAGGTCTAAACTGCAAGCTGATCCCTGGAGCTTACATCACTAGAATAATGAAAAGAACCCAAATAACATCCAGCTGTGAAAAACAGCAAGGTTTCTATCTGCCAGGGAGAGACAACTAGAGATACAGAGAGCCTCTCAAAGGGCCAATGCACAAGATCTTGTTTGCAGTCACTTATCCTGGGCTCTGGCAAAGGAAGGGCAAAGTGGACTACAGGTGCTTGAGGAGAACATGGGATTGGTATCTGGGTGAAAACTGAAAGAACAGCCACTAGGATCCCTGTGCTGAGTCATCCCCCATATTGCAGAAGCCATCTTTCTCAGGCAGAGCACTCCTCTCCAAGTGGCATCAGACTGAGGCGAAGCCATAGACCCACCCAGAAGAATTACTCTGCCCCACCCTGTGGTGCTTAAGTGGGGTTGCTCATTAGGGCTTGAAGCTATATTGCTACTCAATTTAACAACTAAGGTGGAAAATACAAACAAGTAGCCAAAATGGGAACACAAAGAAACAGTCCCCAAATGAAAGAAGAGAATTCTCCAGAAGAAGAACTAGATGAAATGGAAGCAAGCAATTTATCAGATAGAGAGTTTAGAGTAATATCATAAGGGTACTCAACAGCATGAAAAAAGACATAGAACCCATAAAAAGGGACAAGTCAGAAATAAAGAATGCAATAACTGAAATAAATAACACACTGGAAGTAATAAACAAGTTAGTTGAAGCAGAGGTTGAAATCAGTGATTTGGAAGACAAGGTAGAAAAAAACACCCAGATAGAGCAAGAAAGAGAATTTTAAAAGGTTAAAAAAATGAAGAGAAACATTCTACATTTTTCATTATGGAAATACTAGAAGGAGAAGAGAATAAGCAGTACCTATTTTGAAGAAATGATGACTAAAAATTCTTTAATCTAGTGAAAGGAAAAGACACAAAAGTGCAGGAAGCTCATAGATTCCCAAACAAGTTGGAGACAAAGAGGTCCATACCAAAATACATCATAATTAAAAGACAAGGCTTAGTAATGACAAGGACAGAATCCTAAAAGCTGCAAGAAATAAGCTGGTAGTTACCCACAAGAGAGCACCATTTAGACTGTCATCTTATTTCTCATCAAAAACATTTTAATCCAAAAGGGTGTAGAAAGAAATATTTAAGGTAATGAAAAGTAAGGACCTACAACCAAGGCTACTTTACCCAACAAGTCTATCATTCACAATTAAAGGAGAAATTAGGTCCTTCCCAGACAAGAAAAAGCTAATGGAGTTTGTGAGCACCACACCAGCACTGCAACAAATGTTAAAGGGCCTGCTTGAAGAATAAGAAAAGAATTAGAATAAGAATAAGAATAAGAATAAGAATAAGAATAAGAATAAGAATAAGAATAAGAATAAGAATAAGAATAAGAATGAATAAGAATGAGAAGGAGAAGGAGGAGAGGAGGAGGAGGAGGAGAAGAAGAAGAAGAAGAAAAAGAAGAAGGAGGAGGAGGGAAAAAACAGATGGAAATAGTCTAACAATAAAATGGCACTAAATATGTATCTCTCAATAATCACATTAAATGTAAATGGCTTAAATGTTCTAATCAAAAGTCATAGGGTAGCTGAATGGATAAGAAAACAAGACCCATATATATGCTGCCTCCAATACACTCATTTCAGATCAAAAGATACACATAGACTTAAAGTAAAGGGATGGAAAAAGATATTTCATCCAAATGGAAAAAAACTGGGGTAACAGTACTTATATCTGACAAAATAGACTTTAAAACCAAGGCTACAGTAAGAGACAAAGAAGGACACTACATAATGATAAAGAGAACAATCCAACAATAGGATATAACCCAAGTCAACAGTTATATACCCAATATAGGAGCACCTAAATATGCGAAGAAAATCTGGATGGACATAAAGGAACGATCAACAGAAAAAACAGTCATAGTCTGAGATTTTAACACCCCATTGACTTCAATGAATAGATCTTCCAGGAAGAAAATCAACAAGGGGACAGCAGCCTTAAATGACCAACTAGATCAAATGGATTTAATTGATACCTTCAGAGCATTTAATTACAAAGCAGCATAATATATGTACTTTTCAAGTGCACATGGAATGTTTTCTAGGATAGAAAAACATGTTAAGATATAAAAAATACATCTCAATAAATTTAAGATTGAAATTATATCAAGCATGTTCTCTGACCACAATGCCATGAAACCAATAATCAATCACAAGAAGAACACTGAAGAAAATATGGAAAGACATGGAAGCTAAATAACATGTTTTTAAACATTAAGTGGGTCAACAATAAGATCAAGGAAGAAATCAAAAGATACCTTGAAATGAATGAAAATGGGAACAAACCAATCCAAAATCTGTGGGACACTGGGAAAGTGACCCTAATGGGGAAATTCATAGCATTACAGGCTTATCTCAACAGAGAGAAAGAAAGAAAGAAAGAAAGAAAGAAAGAAAGAAAGAAAGAAAGAAAGAAAGAAAGAAAGAAAGAAAGAAAGAAAGAAAGAAAGAAAGGAAGGAAGGAAGGAAGGAAGGAAGGAAGGAAGGAAGGAAGGAAGGAAAGAAAGAAAGAAAGAAAGAAAGAAAGAAAGAAAGAAAGAAAGAAAGAGCTCAAATAACCAATCTAATGTCACATTTAGATGAACATGAAAAATAACAACAAACAAAGCCCAGAGTGATTAGAAGGAAGGTAATAATAAGATCAGAGCAGACATAAATGAGAGTCTAAAAAAATGATACAAAAGAGGAGTGATTCCAAGATCTGGTTCTTTGAAAACATAAACAAGATTAACAAATTTTTAACCAGACTCATCAAGAAAAAAATAGAGGATCCAAATAAATAAACTCAGAAATGAAAGAGGATAAATAACTGACACTAAGGATATACAAAGAAATGTAAGAATATATTATAAACAACTATATACCAACACACTATACAATCTAGGTAAAACTGATAAATTCCTAGAAACATACAATCTTCAGAAACTGAGTCAAGAAAAATCAGAGAATCTGAATAGACAGATTACACTTAATGAAATTAAAACAATCATCAAAAAACTCCCCCAAAACAAATAGCCTGTACCAGAAGGCTTCACAGGCGAATTTTATGAAACATTCAGAGAAAAACTAGCACCTCCCCTTCTCAAACTATTTCATAAAATTTAAGAGGAGGGACCTCCAAAACTCATTTTACAAGACCAGCATTATCTTAATTTCAAAACCAGGTAAAGACACTACAAAGAAAGAAAATTATAGGCCAATATCCCTGATGAATATAGATGCTAAAATCCTCAACAAAATATTAGCAAACTGAATACAGCAATGCATCAAAAAAAATCATACACCAGGATCAAGTGGGATTTATTCTGGGAATGCAAGGTTGGTACAACACTCATAAATCAATAAATATGATACAACATATAAATAAAATGAAGGATAAAAACCACATGATCATATCTAGATGCAGAAATAGCATTTCATAAACCCAGCAC